>KN502326.1:2373-18115 GCA_000787155.1 Scartelaos histophorus | reverse complement strand
ATATTGCAGAACATGCCAGGCAAAGCATCAACATCTCCATAGACACAAGCAGATCCCCTCTCACACTCACACTGTACCTTTAAATCTGCATTTTTCTACGGTACAGAAGGTCAAATAACTTTTGAAAGAAGCAAACCACTATAAAACTATATACAGAACTTGACTTTGCTGGTCCAACATTTGATCACACTCTGGCTTTCAGTTTTAAACTAAATATACAGCGTTAGCCAGTTGATAAACTCCAGTTTGCATATTACAATCCTCTGGAGTGGCATGACTTACAGATTGCTTTGTGGATTTAGGTTTTGTGGCGTTCCAACTGTAATGTGATCAGACGGCACAGAGAGGAATCCCCGTGGCTCTAACCAAGCGCTGATTAGCTCCTCATAAAGACTTTTCCATGTGGGGTTTTCTAGCCAGAAGATTATAATACAATTGAATATATTTGCTGGCATTTCTGGACAGTTCTAAACTGCAACTATTTTAAAGCTGAGTGGATACAGTATGTATGTAAATCTATCTAACTCGCTACTAGCTCTCACAAGCTCTTTGGCACTTTGTAAATATTCTTATGAATGGATTTTCAGCCATGTGCACATCCTAAAGCCACAGTATGTTTATTTTTTTCTATTGCACTGTCAAAAATAAATAAATTAGAAAAAATATGCATTCTTGCTAAACTTGCATTGCTACAAACCTGATTCCTATTATGGGGAAGGGCCTCTTTTTTGTTTTGATGGAAATTTTGTTCCTTTTGCTAAAATTTTCCATAGTATGGCAAGCAATTTATCTATATAATGCACAAAAAATAAAGTTTGGTACCCCTGAACCAGCCTACCCAGTAATATTCTATGTTAGTACATGCAAACATATACTGTATATTCATAAACCAGCTGTACCTATGTTGGAAAAGTTTCTTCAGACAGCAAGTAGGTCAATATATATTTTTTTCATACCTTCCTCCTACACAACCACGATTTATGTTTCTATACAGTATAATATAGTCACCCATGATTTATTCTGAATGCATGCAAAGGGAAGGGAAAGCTCTGCCATAAAGCCATCAGAGCTGTAATCACAAAACAAGGCAGTGTGCACAGGAGCTCCAGGTCCCATCTGTCCCATAAAGGAGCTACTACTGGCAGATGCCTTGAGCGTGCAGTTTTATGGAGGGCATCAGGGCCAAACACACAGACATGTGTTTCTAAGCACAGAGAAGACACAACCTGGAGGTACAGACCCAGACAGACTAGAGCTATACTCAAGTTCACTCCGAGGTGTTGTGATGAGGACAGACGCCAAGGAGCAAAATGACTGCCAGGAAATATTTAGACTAATTAATCTGAGGAAGATGTACTTGCTATAAAAGGAGCTTAGTTATAAAGGTGAATTAGACATGAGGGATGTACTGAAAAATGTGTAGTACTGCAATTTTTGTTTTGTAAATGTTCACAATATAAAGCTATTAAATATTACGCTATTTTCTGGTCTATTTTATAATGTTATTTCCTCATCACAAACATACCTTGAGGTGTGTTTTGTTTTTTTTAAACTCCATACACTTAAACTAGAATCATTTGAATAATTTCAGCACTGGAATTGTCAAGCATACCGGACTAAAAGGGGCTGTTAACTTGAAAACAACCACTTCATGACATCACAAGGTGGAACAGAGAATGTTGAGCTTTGAAGATGTACACAGACTAATGATAATCGATTACTCAAACATGTGTAATTGAAACAAAACACAACTCCCTTTTTTTTTAAGGAAACAACATTCTAACATGGTTTAAAGCGTCGATACTATAGGACATTTAAATATCTACTATATTAAGAATAAAGCACATTTTAAAAACTGCAAAAAGACATGATTAAGAATAAAAACACAAGAAATTCTGGCACATTTTAGCACCTTTTTTGCATGCTATAATTATTGTTTGTCAGTATCACGCACACCAACTTCCGATCCAATTTTGATGTTCCTGACTTTGTTCCTGACATTCACTGTAGCTTCTTACTTAACATAGCTTTAGCTGGATAAACATTCAAAGTGCATCAAAGAATAGAACCACAGTCCATTAAGCTTTTACCCCCCAACTGTAGAGATGTTGGTCCAAAGTGAGTATCGAGACATGGAAGGGCATCCAGCTTTAATGGTCCTATATGACACAAAATTGCACTTCAAGCCTCATCAAAAACATACCTGGGGTTGAGATTTGTTTTTTTCACATGTTTGAGTATTCCTTTGTTATTAATCTGTCATCTTCAAAGCTCAAAATGCTCTGTTCCAAGTTGTGATGTCATGAAGCGGTAGTTTTGAAGCTAACGGCTACTTTTTATCTTTTCGTCAGTATAGATTGGCTGAAATTATCCATTCTTATGAAGGTCTATTGAGTTTTAAAACACAGAGGGGCACTTCCTGTATCACCACATCAAAAGGTGTTTTCACAACCTAAATATGCAGGGTTTGTGTGAAACAAAACATAACTCCAGATTTGTTTCTGATGAGGAAACCACATTATATCATAGATCAGAAAATAGTAATAAAGGCCATTTAAATACCTACCAAACGAAAAAAAAAGAGAGACCAAAAATATGGTATTATTTGTGAACACATTGCATTTCTCATGAAGACTTAAGCTCTGGGATTTTCAAGGATTACAACAGTTACATCTTGTGTTGTTTTTCTCATGTTTTCGTACATTCTCTATCTCCCAGGTTGCGAGCATTGTCACTTGACATAAGACCTCCACCACATGTGTTTGCAGTTTCATATCTGTATGGTTTTCATTTAAGAAGTGAGATGATTCTCAGAGGGCACGCTCCTGGGATATTCATTTCACTGTACGAGCGGATGAGTCAGCCATATGAGGTGTTCTTTTCTCTGGAACTGCAACAGGAAGATAAAACTTTTATTTTGACCAAATGTTTTTGCTAAATACTTAATGGCGCCACTACTAGAAATAGTACATAGATACATATTATAAAAAGATACCACTAGCACAGATCTGTATAATTAGGCTTTAAAAAACACACCACTCTCTATGGCAGTAATGCAAAAAAATTTAAAGGTGCATTAACTACTCGTCTCCATGGAGATGTAATTGCTCCATTTCATTTGTATAATTAGGCTTTAAAAAACACACCACTCTCTATGGCAGTAATGCAAAAAAATTTAAAGGTGCATTAACTACTCGTCTCCATGGAGATGTAATTGCTTTCCATTTCATTTTTCATTTTATTTCCATCTAGCATTTATTCATTATGGATGTTTCTATTGATCAAAAATATAACAATTCCCCCTGTGAATAGGAGCAGCTCTCCACAGAACTGAACTGTAATAGTTTAGTGCTGTAAGCTGCTTCTCTCCCTCATGATAGATACTGTGGATTATTCTGGGCGAACTAATAATATTTCCATGGAGACAAGAAGGTGGCAGAACCTACACTAGAAATGTTAGGCTGTGCACTTTAACATTTTTGCATCTAGAGTTTTTAGAGTATTCCATCTTCCATCTGTACTGTACTACTTTATATTACATGCATATTGTACTATTCCCAGTAGCGACACTATTAAGTAACCTTTGGAGAGTGAGTGCAGTGGAAGCAGCTGCTTTCCCATGAAGTGTCCTACATGTATTAATCTGGGCTCAAGTAGGTTCATAAGAGCTTTTTGGAGGATATCATATGGTTTTAGCAGAGTACTTTTTTGGACAAGCAGTATCTTGTTTAAAGCTCCTCCCTCTCGCTTCCTCACCACACACACCTTCACTGCTGTTTCATCTTTTTCCACCTGTATCCAGGACCTGCCCATTCATCAAGTAGATCCCTGCCTCCTCCTCCTCCTCCTCAGCTTATCATGATTTACTCTGGTTAGATACACCTACAGTGTCCTGGGACTTCATGTACACACTATATGAGCAAAGTAGTTTTTTAGCAACATGGAGAAAATGCTGAAATTATAAAAGCTTTACAGTATTTAGTGCAGTATCTGTGCAGGGTTGTAAATTAAACTGAAGTAGCCCGAGAGTTGGAAGAAACACGAGGCTGGAGTTTAACAAAAGTACAGGACCTGGATACATGAACCATCAAGACAATGTGATAGTATTGTCCATTCCAATCTAGTATAATCCAGTCTGATAGTATAATACTAACTCATTGTAGAGAGTATTACACTTCTGATGACATGGGCCAAGAAAACAAGGATTGAGCTGACAGTGTGGGACTGGCACAGCACAGACGCACAATTTCTTAGTCATGCAGGCAGTATAAAGTTTTTTCTAGTTGTAACAGATCAGACAGAAAGAACTTCCAAAAGCTAACTAGACTGTCTTTCTGTTTGGCTTTTGTCATTGCTACTTCATTACTTCCAGAAGTGAAAAACTTTGTGAATTGTGAAAATTAACACCAGCTCCCACTATTTTGCCAACAGATGTGTTGTTCATGGTGGCAGTACAAACAGCACTTGTCAAATTGTGGGTGTAAAAAAGTCACGCAAAGAGCAGCAGCAAAATATGAGAAGGAAAGCACAGACATTTTTTTTCCTCTTCATTTATAAATTAATAGAAAAGAAATGTATTGGCGTTATGGTTTTAGTTGAGAGAGGTTAGAAAAAACTTACTTACTTAATAGTATTTGAATAGCATAAGATGAGCGGTGTTAGAATGGCTGACGTTTCTCTTGGCGTACCACAGGGGTCGGTATTGTGCCCAAATTATTTCATCCATTTTATGCAGGATTTAGGATTAGGATTCAGATGCAACAATAAAACAAACTAATATTTCTCTTACTTGCAACATCAATGCTCAGTGAAATAATAATGAGACATTTGTGTGGTTTAAATTCAATAAATCATCTGTGTGGCATTGTGAGTAGCCATTGTACATTGTTGTTTCTAGGCCTATAATTTATCAAATGTATCCACCCTTGGACCAACTCTTAGAAGTGGACATTTTCCAGCTATGATGTGACCAAAAGAGGAATGTAACTAAAGTGACTGAGGAGATAATTAAACCCAGACAATGAACACAGTCGCATAACTTTTTAACTTAATTCTGTAATTCATCAATCCACTGGCCAGGGAGGAATAACAATGATCCTTCTTGAATTTGCTTGCGTCCAATATTCTCTTGAGCGATATACTTGTTAAGAAAGAAAGCAGACACTGGTGAAATGCAAGGCCAAAAGTCTTTTAGCGTGCAAGTTTTTAAGGTTAACAAGTAAAATATGGGAGCATGAGGAATCCTTTTTTGGTCTCAAGATGGCGTATCTCAATAACATCCTTCTTTGTGAATGACGCTGTGCTAAATTAAAACGATATTTACATTTCACAGTTGACAGATTTTCTTTCCTTTTCATCCAAATTGAAGCAGGAGCAACAACAACAGAAAATGTCCGGTCGGGCTTCCAAGTGTATGCTTTAAATTAAATGAAGTCCAGACAGAATTGGGTGGTCACATATATTTTTACAATAGGCCCCATTGAAGTACAGCACTGGTGTAGTATAGCAGTACAATCCAGTAGGCGGGGTATGTAAATATTTGCTGTGAACTTTGCACGTGTCTGATAAAATGAAGGTTTCATTCTATATTTTGCCCTTTAGTTTGAGTGTTCGGTGAGCGCTATGGTAACATGGTAACAAAAATCATAAAAAATGTTGCACTTTGGGTTTTTTATGTTAATCTTGCAATGTGAAATTTATACTGCGTGGTAAATTAGCAAAAGAAACTAATTATGCTAGATGATATTGTCAAATTGTAGTAGTAGGAGTAGTTTATTTTGGTTCTTTGCAGCAGTACAAAAACATCTCCAACTCCATTTGCATCATGACTGAAAGGTTTTAGGCTGAAGTCACCTGTTCGTTTCTATGGAGACATCATTGCTCTGCCTGGAATGTTCCACATTAAACAGCTTTACCTTACATTCATTCAATTACAGGTGGTTTTATAGCTCAAACGTTCTGACTGTGAGTGGGATTGCCTCTCCTTAACTTTGATGTATTTGAAAGTATTTTGGCTACTTGGCTAATCTTTGTAGCTTGTTTATCTCACAGTGTCCTACGTCTTCTGTAATCATTGTCTATTGTTCAGTTGTGTAGTTGATTTTTACTTGTCTCATACTGCACTTATATTTTTTCCAATGAGCTTTCTAACTACAAATGGCAAGTAAACTAACCTTACCCCATTTGTTTTAGATTTTTGCACTAACATTTTCATTTTCATTCATTCAAAATCATAATATCAAATTTAAAAACAGATAACATGTATGCAAAGTGGTGACACAGTTGCATATTTGTTGCTTTTTTGTGCATGTTGTACTGTAAATTTAATTGTAAGAAGCCATTTTGGAACTTAAAATCAAATCTATTCACTACTAAGTATGTTTATGTCAACTGGACTAGAAGATGGGGATGGAATTTAATAAGTTCCTTTTTGGGCAATTGTTGTTCAATATGGATGATACTATGTTCAGTCGTAAAAGAAAATAAGAGGTTTGTCTTTGATTTTCAGTCATCCTAATACATAATATCAAATTTAAACCCAGAAGCAAACATGTATGCGACGCGGTGACACAATTGCGTATCTGAGTGTTGCTTCATTTGCGTGATGGATTAGAACATCTCATGAGGGACTGGTTCTGGGCCTACAGCTGGTTGTGATCCATTTGTCAGCTCCTGCAGCGTGGGAGTTGACGTATTATGGTGATTATATGTTTACCATGTTTTGTGTAAGGTCGCTTTCACCAGAGCTATATAACAGCCCCATAACAGCTGCTTGCTTATTGCACATCTCAAGAACGTGACAATTTTTTTTTTTGTTTTTTTTGGAAGTGTTTTTGCAAGGGAATGCTAATGGCACATAATAAATCTGTTATTTGCATGTTCTTGCCTTTACGAGTTAGAATGCTCTTTCAGCACTGTGTTGATGAATGCACCCGGAGACTGTACAAATACGTTTTATTGCTTCAGTACATCAGGCTTAGTTTATCTCCCTCCACACCAACACTCCACACTAGAATACAAATAAAGTGCAGCTAGAATGGTACAGTGTGACTAGTTGTGTAAAGTAATAAATGAGTGGAAACACAAATGTCTTTAGAATGTCAAGACATGTAAACAAACTGACCGCGCAAGGGTTTTGTTGGCAAAGGTTGTGGTGCATTCTTGTTGGAGAATTGATACCAGAGAGTAGGTCCTTTTTATATGTTAAGGGCTTTTTTTTGTCCTTTTTGAAATTTAAAGGTATATTCTGCAAAACGGCAATGTTTGGAGTTGAAATTTAAACAAGAGCAATCCGAGATTTCTGATCTCCGCCAAGGGATGACATGGACACAGAAAAGTTTATGAAGATCCGTCCAGCAGTTTCTGAGATATGCTACCAAGATTGTAGATCCGGATCATCACCAAAATTTTACGGTGTCGTCCCTGTACCAAGATCTACCTCAATTCATGAAGATCCGGCCAGTAGTTCGAGAAATCTTTCATGAAGATCCGGCCAGTAGTTTCCGAGAAATCTCACTAAGATTGTATATCCAGATCCAGATTCAAGGTCCGGATCTGGATCATCACCAAAATTTAATGGAGTGGTCCTTGGGCCAAGATCTACCTCTTGTAAAAAATTTCATGAAGATCCGTCCAGTAGTTTCTGAGAAATCCTGTCCACAGACAAATAAATAAATAAACAGACTCAATCACATAATCTGCTTGCCGGAGATAAAAAGCATTGTGTAACTTTTCTTGTGGGTCCATCAAATGCTTTTTTCAGTGGAGATGTTGTTGCTTTGTCCGGAATGTTTCACGGTATGGCATTAAACCTTTCTATCTTCAGTTGCAAGTCAGATCTCTGGAGAAGCATTTCTAGGTATTTTTGAGTTATAAAACCACCTGTAATCAAGCTGTCGATTAACGTCATACACTGTCAACTTTCGAGGCAAAGTGATGACATCCATAGAAACAAGCAGGCGACAGACCTTCTCCCAAAAGGTTACATAGTGCACCTTTTAACAACCTCCACACCCCACCCTTCTCTCCACACCCAAAACACAAAGAAAACAAAAACACTGGGAAATCAAAGCAGTCACACTTAGATAGAAACAGTCCTGCCAGCAAGTCCAAAAAATGGACTTTGATAGAGAAAATATTATTATTCTGTTGTTTGGTAACTTGGTAACTTCTACTTGTGCTATAACCACTTAGCTTTTAATGAGATTTTAGTCAACATTTAACAGCAGCAATGAACCCATGAGCTGAATATATTTATGGTGAGTCACAAGTTTGACTTTTTGTATTATTACTTATTTGTTAAACACTCAATTTCTAGACACTCTCAGGAAATGGGAATGAACATTGATTAGGTTTGGTTATGGATAAAGACAATGGACAACTGTTCTAGGCCTTATATTACGCAAGTTGATTTGTGAGCTTTAAGCCATGTTACAATGTTCTCCTCAAAAACAGACCTGGAGTGTTGTTTTGTTTCATTCACACATGTTCGAGTGTTTATTGTTGGTCTGTATACATCTGCAAAGCTCAAAATGCTCTGTTCCACCTCGTGATGTCATGAAGCTCTAGTTTTAAAGTTAACAGCTAAATTTTACTTTTACTTCAACAGAGTGAAATTATCTACTTTAAAAACACAATGGTGCACTGTACCTTCCTGTATTATCACATGTCGTCATAAGTTGAAACAGAGTGTTTTCCATTGAGAGAAAAATTCTAAATATACAGGATTTGAGTGTTAAACATGTGTGAATGAAATAAAACACAACTCCAGGTCTGTTTTTGAGGAGGATGCATTATAACAGAGAAAACCAGAAACCTCCATAATATAGGCCCTTTAACAAACAATAGAAAACTAATGCATATGCCATATTTCAGTGTTTTGCAGTTCACTTTACTTCCTTTAACAATCTGCAGTATTATGTTCCAATGCTATTTCTATGTTTTCCCATCATGCCGGAACATTACATGGAAAACTTAACTTGGCTCCTCAGTCCGGAGTTGCTTTCAGCTCGTTGCCTTAACAACAGAAGGAAAGTTCCCCTCACCGCACGCCCGCCCTCCTCCCTCCCCTTTTCCCAGAGCCTGCCCTTTTTAGGCTCTTCCTCCTTTTTCCATATGAAAAGGGGGGATAGTATGACCGCCTATCCTGCTCCTTGTGGATTGGAGCTCGTAGAAGCAAAGGGGGGAAAAAAACTCAACTCCCAACTTTGAAAGGAAGTTACCACCTCTTCCAAACTCTCAGTGTACACACACGCTCATGAGGACAGCAGCATAGAGCAAGCAGTGAAAAGGGCTACTCATAATGCCGTGTTTCTGTTTGAATTTGGAGGGAAAAATGGGCAGGGATATTTGACATTTGCCCGGGGGTGCCTGTGTGGATACAAGAGCTTTTTGTCATCTTAGACTGGTGAGTTTTAAAACTTTCTGAACTACCTTTGTTGCAGTTGTCTGGAGTCTCATAGTTGCGTGCATGCTGTTTAAGTTTTCAACACTTTTCTTAAATAGTGTCTGTGTATTCTGACGCAAAATGAAGTAGCTGTTTTATGTATTGATGCAAAAGTGCACTGTGCAACTTTTCCAGTGGAGGGTTCGCCACCTTCTTATCTCCTTGGTGATGTCATTGCTTTGCCAGGAATATTCCATGGTATGACATTAAACATATCCATCTAACACTTATGGGTGTTTCTATGGCTCAAAAATACAATAGTTCCCTCTGTGAAAAAGGAGCGACTCTCCACAGATCTGACCTGTAAGGAGGCGCAACTGCACATATATCAGTACTGTGGAACATTCTAAACAAAGCAATAACATTTCCATGGAGATTAGCAGGTCGCTGATTCTTCGCTAGAAATGTTACATAGTCCAGCTTTAAATACAACTTGTGTTTTTTATGTATTATGTATTAATAGCAATTGGTTTAGTATAAAAATGACTAAAAATTTGCTTAAAACGCCTGATCACGCTACATACTAAGTAGCCAAGTATTAGTCATTCGAAATAAAGTTCATATTGGATTGCTGATGCTGTTACATGTTGTCCAGACGGTTGCTTTCCGGTGCAGCTGTCTCATTTGGCAAACCTCAATTCCTTTATTATTATCTCAATATCAAATCAAACATCCTCCTTTTTTTCTATTTTAGTCCCAACAATAGTGCTGACGTCGTGATTAAATGCGCACTGTGTAACTTTTACTCGGGGAGGGTCTGCCAGCTGCTTGTTTCTATGGAGATGTTACGCTTTGCCTCTATTGTTCCACAGTAAATGTATCTGCAGTATGTCCATGGAGTCGAGCTGGGCGACGTCACTAGGTCAAGTTACAGGTCAGATCTACGAAGCAAGGCACCCTTAAGTAATTGAAGATATATAAGAAATACATGTTTAAGGACATTTCAAAGCAGTAACATCTCCTTGGAGAAAAGAAGCTGGTTAATATGGTTGGTGGTTTAATACTTTCTTACTACTACTAATGCTAATACTACTAACGCTTAATCTGCTTTTAGAATTATGTCTGTTTTGTCTGATTATCTTGTTTTTTGTATTCTTTGTACACAATCTTTCAGTGTTTAGAAAAGAGCTATATATATAAAATGTATTATTATAGATTATTTGTTCTCACTAAGAAAAGTTACATAGTGCACCTTTAAAGACCACTGAGGCCAATAACGTCACAGGGATTTGCTGTGTACACATGGGGCATATGGTTTGGGTTTGCCCATAGCAAACAGCAGCTGACCATATGATTCTGTATGTTTCTCCAAGGTTCCTCCAGATCAGTAAAACTTCATTCTAATCAAAGTCAATCCCATATGGTAACACTGGGGTTAGCTTAGATATGAGGTGTCAGTTATTCTTACCTGTTGGGTTTGGACACAAAAGTTACAGTTTCATAACAGTTTTTAGAAGTAATAAACATTTTTAAATTGAAATGTTAAAATAAGTCATGAGTTTGTGAGTGTAGAAAGTTTTAATAAATAATACTGTGTGTTTAAAGGACCCATATTACACTATTATCTGGTTTATATTGTAATGTTTCCTCATCAAAAACATACCTAGAGTTGTGTTTTGTTTCAGTTGCACATGTTTAACACACAAAACATGCATATTTAAGAGTTTCTCTCTTGCGGAAAATACTTTGTTCCACCTTGTGATGTCATGTGGTAATACAGGAAGTGCCCCGTTGTGTTTTTAAACTCCATACACCTACACTAGAATCATTGGATAATTTCATTTCTGGAACTGCCAATTTCTACTGAACAAAATTTAAAGGGTAGCTATTACTACCACTACATGACATCACAAGGTGAAACGGAGCATTTTGAGCATTGAAGATGTAGCCAGACTAAAAATAAAGAATTACTGAAACATGTGCAAATGAAACAAAACACAACTCCAGGTATGTTCTTGAGGAGGTAACATTATAACATGACTTGAAGCTCATAAGAGTCAATTTCACATAACATAGAACCTTTAACATGGTGCTAATTGTTTATATTACGTGTTAGCTTATATTAACAATTCAGTCTATTTAAGTTAATTGCATTTAGTAATGGATAGTTAACCACTGATTTTATTGCAAGTGTCTATGCATCTTCTTCTCCAGTAATGGATAGTTAACCACTGATTTTATTGCAAGTGTCCCCAGACTGTGACCTCCTATGCATCTTCTTCCCTGACCAAAGTTTTTACTCAATGCTTTTCTTTATTGCCTGTTCGCACCTGGGTCTGGGTCTGGTATGTCGGTGCTAACCTCAGTTTTCCGAATGGCCAGTCACGCTAACTACTTATTAACACTTAAACTGCAAACTTTAAAACGGGACACATTTTTGAGTCAACGCTGTATCGTAACCACTGTCTCTGCTTCTTCAAATCACATTGAAATTTCATAGCGCATACTTACCAAGTCTGTGTTTAATTTCCCAAAGTGTGCTCCATCCTTATCAGGGCGAGACCGAGGTGGAGGCTGCACCGAAGCGAGTCGAGTCTCTGGGGTCTCTTTCAATTTGTGCTATCTGAGTGGGCCGGCATCACTTGAGCTGTGCCTGTTTAAGTCAATCAGATAACCCCTGAGCTGAAGAAGTGTGAATTCTAAGTTAAATAGCTCTAGGCTTGTCTGTATGTTTGTGTTGCCTGACCGGCCAGTCTCTTCAGTATTTTATTAGAATCCAGAAGGGACTGGAAGTGAGCAATAAAGGGTGGAAATCCCAAATCCAAACTTTAGACGATCCAACCGCAGCTGCTGATTTGTAGCACATGTCTCTTAATGGTGCATTTTGTAACTTTTCTGGTGGAGGGTCTGTCAAATGCTTATCTCCATGCAGATGTTATGTGTTGTCTAGAATGTTTCACAGTGCGGCATTCAACCTTTCTATCTTCGTGGAGACCAAACCAGACCAAGTTATAGGTCTGATCTGTGGAGAGCTGATCCCGTCCTTGTTTTCCTTGGTATTTTTGAGCAATAAAACCACCTGTAGTTTAAAGAATGTAAACTAGAGCTGTTTAAAGTCATACTGTGGAACATTCCTGGCAGAGCAAAGACTTGTGATCAATAGAAACAAGCAAAATATATAGCTTTTTATGCCTGAGATAAATAATAGTTGGGTGCTTCGATTGTTGATTCTGTAAAAAATCTGCATTTTTTGGTACTTTATGTTGTTTTTTCCTCCTTTTTTTACATGTAAGCGTGCTTTTTTTTTTTTTTTTACAACAACAGACTGTGCGTCTCTGATTGGTTAATCTGTCAATCATGCCCTCTGAAATGTGGGAGACAGAATACAGCTCCAGATCCGTCTTTGTAAAGTTTTGTCAAAGTGTGTGGTTTTGGCCGGTCACGTAAATGATCCGACTTTTAAACGACCTCTCCCCTCAATCTCCCCGTCCTCTGATTTGTCCCCCTTGAGCCCCCTGACCTTACTTATCAGACTACTTGTCCTATCTGTCGCAGGGATGGTTGTTAACCTTCTGTGTTTACCCAAAGGTCAAAGGTTAGATGCTCATTTTAACTTCCTGTCTCGACTCCCGTGGTACCAATCCGTTAGCGAGGGGGAGACAGGGGAGGTTGCGGAGAGCATGGGATAAGTCCACACAAGACCAACGCTTTTGACTGATAGAATTGCAAATATAATCAAACACAGCAACCACAAGAGCCTCCCCAAGCCACAGACTGGACAAATGATGACGCTTGCCTGTGTTTTTATTAGCTCTATCAGCGCACAATATCTATCCAAATTAGACATGTGCTTTCTTAACATATAAATACTGCAAAATAATATTGTCTTAGGGGCCTTATCCCCATCTCACCTTTCCAATTGTGTTTTCTATTCTTCTCTCCCTAGATAGATGACCATAACCAAACCAGACAAATTACTTCATTTATTATTTTAGATTAGGCAGAATTTCAACTTATGATGTTATAGCAAATAAATTAGCATTTTCTTTTGTACTAAGGGTCATATGGGCAACTGCTAATGCTCTTGACACCGTTTAATGTTAAAATTGTGTAATAACAAAAGCTACTAGTGTATTTTCAAATTAAAATTAAAAAGAAGTTCAACACTGACTATGAATAAGAATGAATCTATTATTCTGGGAACAGAATTCTGGGTATTTTATCAGCTTTTGTTTGCGTAAACCTTTGGGCTGTTTTGGGCAAATCAAAGCAAACTAATGTGAACTTTTTACCCCTTTAAACTGCTCTTACGTATCTGACTGTCCTTCCACTTGACCCCGCTGTATCTATGTCACAAAGCAGAACTATTGAATTTCAACAAAAAGCATGAGAACAATGATGAGATAGACTTTCAAACAGCGGAGATACTGGAGATTGCGGCACATACTCTGTTAGAATTGATTTGGAGACCGGAGATCAGCAGAGAATCAGCTGATCTCTGTAAACGTCACTATCACCCCCAGCATTTCTACAGCCTACACAGCAATGGACAAAGTATTTTCAGTTTCATCTATTGCACAGTTTTATGCAGAAGAGACCAGTATATTTTGTTTTACCTTAATCATTATATTAAGGGAACATTTGTGAAAGACAAATAGACTGCAAAATATATAGCTTGTTTGACTTAGTTTCAACAATGTGACCAAACCATTAGGAAGACATTGCATCAAATATAGTTTATATATATTTAGTTATAGTTTAAATTGCATCAAAATCTGAAAAAACACTGCCCTTAAAGGTGCACTACATAACTTTTGGTTAGAGTTCTGTCACCTGTTCTATGGATATGTTGCTGCTCTGCCTAGAATGTTCCACAGTATGGCATTAAACAGCTCTACTTTACATTTATTCAATTAAATCAATTCAATTAAAACACCCTGACTGTAAGCGGGGTTGTGTCTCCACAGATCTGACCTGTAACTTGGTCTGGTTTGGTTTCCATGAAGATAGAAAGGTTTAATAACATACTGTGAAACATTCAAGACGATTGAACAAAAGCATTTAGCGGACCCTCCAGCAGAAAAGTTACACAATGCATCTTTAATTTGCTAGGTATGTAGGTAGGTAGGTTTATATTAACAAACTGTTTGAAAAGTTATGTCCAGCTAATCGCAAACAACAAAAACAACAAAGAATCTCATAAAACAGATTTGACAGCCTAACGCCAGTGATTTGTCTAACCTTCCTCCCCTGATACATTCACATGTCAATGGAAACCTAACTAGAAAAACAGAACTCGTGAACTCTTTTGTTTTATCCAATGCAACAGGAAATATTTCTACTTAGAAATCCCAAATGAGCTATTGAATCGAGCACTGATCCAGTATTTTTTTTAGCGTAGCCTGCCAATGATAAGACGTTCTCATGCCATAAAACTCTACAGCATGCAAAGACCTATCCAAATACATTAAAAAGGATTTGTGCTGTCTCTGTGGAACGCTCCTGGCTAAGATATGATGCTCTAAGGTTTCAGGATACTGCAGGTGGTGACGGGCAATTGATAAAGTAGAAATGAAACACTTTCAGATGTGCCTTTGTCTAGAATGTTCCACCGTATAGATTAAACTTATGTATCGCGAGGGAGACGAGCAGGTTACAGCGCTAAGCTACATTACAGTTCAGACCTGAGTCGCTCATATTCACAGAAGGAATTATTGTATTTTTGAGCAAAAGAAACATCTATGTTGAATAAATGGATGGATCTGTTTATTGTCATATCATGGAACATTCTAGGTAAAGCAATAACATCTCCATGGATACAAGTAGGTAGCAAACCCTCCACCAGAAAAGTTGTGCAGTGCAACTTTGATACGAAAAACTACCAACTGTACATTTTTTTTGGTTTTTGATATATATATTTTTTTAAAGATTCATTTTTTACAAGAAATTCCAATAATCTGTTGACTCCAGAAATCAGATAATGATCAGATTTTTGGTTTGCATGTAGTGAAGTTCTCTACCTGCATTAAATAAGTGACTAGAATGAATAGATTATTAGTTCAGTTCTATTTAGTAAATCTGGTGTATTTGCTAGAGAAACACATGCACACCCTGTAGACTAAATGTTAAATCAATCAATGATCAGTTGGCATTTGTCCACTGATCTGAAGCTCAGATCTTGATATGAAATCAAATTGCAGGTTGCCGCTGTAATTTCAGCTCCCACAGATGAATACTGTCAATGTGTCCTCAGGCAAGACACTTCACCCACCTTGCCCCTAGTGTCTATGTGTATATGGGTGAGTGGTTTCTGGATGTAAAAGCGCTTTGAAAGCCTTGAAGGTGGAAAAATGTACA
>JACN01034530.1:0-11749 GCA_000787155.1 Scartelaos histophorus | reverse complement strand
GGAGGGACTAGAGGGGAAGAGAAGAGGCAGGGGAAGAAAGAGGAAGAGAAGAGGGAGGGAAGAGGGGGAGAGAAGAAGGAGGGAAGAAAGGGGGAGAGAAGAGGGAGAGAAGAAGGAGGGAAGAAAGGGGAGAGAAGAGGGAGGAGAGGGGGAGAGAAGAGAGGGAGAGAAGGAGGGAAGAAAGGGGAAGAGAAGAGGGAGAGAAGAAGGAGGGAAGAAAGGTGGAAGAGAAGAGGGAGATACGAGGGAGAGAAGAAAAGGGAAAAGAAGGAAAGGGGGAGAGGGGGAAGAAAAGAGAGGGAAGAGAGGAAGAGAGAAGAGGGATGGACGAGAGTGAAGAGGGAGAAAGAGACAGGAGAGAATAGGGGCATAGAAAAAGAGGGAGAGGAACATAATGGGGTGAAAAGAGAGAGAAAGAAGGGAAGAAAGAAAGAAAGAAGAGGTAAGAATGGACACATAGAGAATAGTGCTGTCACAATATTAACATTTCAAACTGGCTCGATAATCAATACCGATTCTGATAGCAAAATGATACAAAATGTTAATAAAAACATTTTATTTGGACAATAGAATGTGATTTACAACATTAAATCATAGTGGTCTGATAGAAGATAGAGAGAAGGAAAGAGAAAAAGAAAAAAGGGAAAAGAGAGAGAGGGAAGAGGGAGAGAGCAGCTGACCAAACTTGACCCCTTCTGATCTTTTCATTTTAAAAAGTAAACTCGTCTTTGAAAAATATGTAAACAGAGATAGCTCATCTTTCCATTCAGTCATTCTTCACTGTCCTTTAAACAGGCACTGAAACTACCAGAGCTCCTCCATGTTTTTAAAGTCCACACCTCCTGCTAACCCTGTTCTAATGCGATGAAATGTCCCGCAGTTTGGTTTTAACCCTTTTCCAATGTAGCGTCCTCCTCAAAAATTTACCCGGACTTCTGTTTTCTGTCCTGTTCACACATTTTTAGTAAACTCGCCTAACTTCGCACGCTCTGTTCCACCTTGTGACATCATCAGGTGGTAATCCAGAAGTGCTCCTCAGTGTTTTTAAAGTCCATCATTTAAGTCGTTTCAGTTCTTTGCATGTTCACAATTTGCCAATGTGCTTAATCATTCTTGTAATAAATTGTATTATTTTAAAAGTGCGCTATGTAACTTTTCGGCTTGTCTCCATGGCGATATTCTTTTTTAGTGTTGTTTAATGGAGGTTGAGGTGTTAATCCGCTCGCCATTTTTGCGCAATAAAAAACTGTAAAGAATAAATGCAAGATAGATAAGATTAATGCCATACTGAGGAACATTCATGACAAAGTAATTCCCATGGAGACCAGCATGTGTCCGAATCAGAATCTCCACCAAAAAAGTTACATAGTGCAGCTTTAAAGAGCCCAAATTACACTATTTTCTGATCAAAAACATTATAACAAAATAGGAGTTGTGTTTTGTTTCATTCACACAAACACTGCATATTTAGGCTTCTCTCAAACAGAAAACACTCTGTACCACCTTATGATGTCATGTGGTACTATAAGAAGAGCTCCACTGTGTTTTTAAAGTCCACACACCTTCACAATAATCAGTTGGATGATTTCAGCCCTGGAATTGCTAATCTCTACTGAAAAAAAGGTAAAAATGTAGCTGTTAACTTGAAAACTACTGCTTCATGACATTACTAGGTGGAGTATTTTGAGTATTTTTTCTATAAAAGTTTTCAAACTCCATTCTATTAAAAAGTTGTACCTAAGACTTTAAAATAGCCTGAATAGAGCTGGACACGTCTCCTTTAACCTTTGGAACATTATAAACTTTTTCAGAGACATTTTATTGTTCGGTGCCCACTCCAGGAGCAGATAACGCTGTAAAAACAAACACACAATAACCCCGCGGAGGAGTGTGCGGCTTTATCAGCGCTGATCTTTGCGAGCTCTTATTTTAAACTTAAACGCCTCATTGTCTCCACGGCAGGCTCGCCCTTCTCCACGCCGCCATATTTGAACTGGCGAGCGTCCAAAAGCGCCACAGAAAATGCAGAGAGGTTTGGGAGGGAAGGGGGTTTCAAAGGCTGTGTTTGCGTTGTGGACAGAGGTGGGTAAAGTAGTAGTAGTAAAAATGTTACTCAAGTAAGAGCGACGTTACTTCAAAATAATATTACTCAAATGGATGTACAAAGTAGTGGTTCAAGAAAAATAAAAAATCTGTAAAAAGCACAAAGCAGTGGACCAAGAAATGACTCAAAATAAAAGTATTTAGTAAAAAGTACTTTAGTCTTAGTATAGTTCTAGTTTTGTCCTGGTATAGTCCTAGTGTAGTCCTAGTGTAGACCTAGTGTAATCCTGGTATTGTCCTGTCCTGGTATAGTCCTGGTGTAATCCTGGCATAGTCCTGGTATAGTCCTAGTGTAGTCCTGGAATAGTCCTTGTGTAGTCCTGGTGTAGTCCTGGTGCAGTCCTGGTGCAGTCCTGGTGCAGTCCTAGTGTAGTCCTGGTGTAGTCCTAGTGTAGTCCTAGTGTAGTCCTGGTCCAGTCCTGGTGTAGTCCCGGTGTAGTCCCGGTATAGTCCCGGTATAGTCCCGGTATAGTCCCGGTATAGTCCCGGTATAGTCCTGGTATAGTCCTAGTAGTTCTAGCCCGGTATAGTCCCGGTATAGTCCCGGTATAGTCCTGGTATAGTCCTAGTGTAGTTCTACTGTAGTCCTGGTGTAGTCCTGGTGTAGACCTGGTGTAGTTCTGGTGTAATCCTGTTACAGTCCTGGTTTTAGTCTTTGTTCAGACCCTGTTTAGTCCTGATTCTTGTTTACGAAGCAAAAAAATGTGATGCAAAAATACAAAGATGCAAAAAAAATCCAATATTTTCAAAGGACAGATACAAAAATGTCTGTTTAAATGAGCAGGAAACACAAATCATCATGTCACATAACGCTTTTGTCACTTTGGACTCAAGTTGGAAATTAAGTATTTTGCTAGAAAAGTACAATTTGTTTATAAGTTACTCAAGTAAAAGTAACTGCATACCCACATCTCCGGCATGTGAAGTTTTGCATGTGAAGAAAAGACACGTGTTCCTGGTTGCTAAGGAAATAGTCGTAACTAAGGAAGTGATCTGTGCCAAGAATGCGGTATCCAAACAGTAGCAGATCTAACGCGGCAGGGTAATTGTTCAGTATTAATTACAAACCCTGACTTACACTTTTACTTATTGTCTTTCCCTGTTCCTGAAACGTTTAAAGGTGCAATGAGTAACTTTTCTGGTACCTGAGATAAGACAACCTTAATTTTTCCCACAATGTCTCACAATGGGGAAATTCCAGTGCTTATTGTTTGGCCTGTTCTATAGTATGACATTTAACTTATCTAACTTGCATTTACTCAGTTAGAGGCGTTTTTCTTCTTCTTCTTTGGCCACAAATAAATCTCTTTCATAAAATATGGATTCTTGAGCAGGCAGTTTTCCACAGATCTGGTCTATAAGTTGCCTTCTGCCAGGAGAAGTTTAATGGTAGTGGTTCACCATGTGGAGGGTCTCAAGGCTTCACCTGTGGGTTATGAGGTAATTTAAAGATATAATTACACATTTAATCACAGATTTGATTTGTTTTTTTAGTAAACAAATACTAGATCTGGCTTAGTCCTTTTTTTGTCTTTGTCCAGACCCTGTTTAGACATTGTTTAGTCCTTGTTCTTCAGTCCTGGTTTAGTTCTTGTTCTTGGTGAGTTAAATTTTAATATTTGTGACCCATTTCTTTTAGTTTCTTTTTGTTTAGCTTGTGGTTTTCATATCTGAAAACAATTCTGACCGTTCCTCTCACTGGAATCCAGCTCCAAGGTGGCAACCCTGCAGATTTGTTAGCATGTGCTTGGTAGCAGTGGTTTGTTAGCGTGTGTGTTAGCGTTTGTGTTTGTTAGCATGTGTGTTTGGTAGCATATTTGTTTGTTAGGATATGTCTTTGTTAGCGCATGTCTTTGTTAGCGCATGTGATTGTTAGCGTGTGCTGTTAGCCTCTGAGCGCTCTGCTCTGTGTTCAGGCTAATTTGCTTCTTTGCAGCAGAGAATAGTCTCAGATGTGAGCTCATCTGTGCGCTCAGCCAAGTTTAGATTGGCTGAAAATCAATGTTTAAGGTCATTGTTTTCAGGCCACATTTCATTGAAATGGCTTTGTTTAGTAATGAGATTTGCTGAGTTTTTAACCCTGTAGTTTTCTCATCAAAACAAAAGTGGAGTTCTGTTTTATTTCATTCATTCTTTGGTATTCAACCAGAAGTAACAGGAAAAACATTTAGGTTAACATCCCTGAATAGTGCAATAGTGAATTCATTTATGATATCATTTTTATGGTAAAGAGTTCACATGCTTGTCTCCATGGAGATTGCCACAATGTTCCACAGTGTGGCATTAAGTTTTACTATTTTGAATTATTCATGTGCTTTTATTGTTCAGAAATACCATGATAAGTATATGTTTTACTGTGGGTTGCCTCTCCACAGATTTGACCTGTAACTTGTTCCCATTTTTTACAGAAAAGTTAAGTGCGTCTCTAACAGAAAAAAGAAAGTGAGCAGCAGTAGTTAGTGTTAGAGTTAGAGTTAGAGTCAGCCGCACGGTTCCAGAGGTCAGTGGTTTGAGTCCCATTGGGAGGAAATCACACTGCTATTGTTGGAGTACAGTTTTCTGTTATTATTAGATTTGGTGACTATGGTGTAAATTAATCCAATTTAATTGTGTCTAACAGCCAAAACAATATTTTGTATTGTAATTTTATTTAAAATTCAGATTCCGTTCACAGGTCACATTTTACTCGTCCTGGAGCAATAACATTTGAGAGTGACTGAAATCTGAACTTAAAACTAATCCAAGAATCCCATGCATTTCAGAACATGTTTGTAGAGGACTAAACTACAGGGTTAATGCATCTTTTACTCAGAATAAAACCATATGTAGACACACGAAACTTGGTTTCTGACAAACAGGGAAGGCATCTGACACAAAAAGAGGACATGAAATCACCCAACGCGCTGCAGATCTTGGGTTAAATCATTGCAACTTCTCAAATGGACCACATTTGTTCCATTGTGGCAGAGTTCTTAAATGGGCCCACTTCTTTTGGCGTGAGTTCTGATTGAAACTGGCTGGCTGAAGTTTGGGAACTGTTTTTTTGGAAGTAGTAGTAGCAGTAGTAGTAGGATTACTTCTAATTGACACAGACATGTACACATTATAGTACCACAATGGGGTCGGCCAAAGTGGGACCTGAGAATTGAATAGTGAGTTTTTGGTTTTGGATGAGCTCTTCGCAGGTTTAAGTTTCCAGTTTAAAGAAGTCTTGTCGTTATTGTTCTTTTGACTCAGGGTTATAGTCACCAGCTCCGTGTGGACTTTGAGCTAAACTGCTTTTGTCAGCAGAAGAGCAGCCAGAGGAGACAGAACCAGTGTTTATGTCAAGGCTTTCACTTATTCTCTTTCTCTTATTACCAAGAGTTGGATGATGTTCTCACTGCTGTTACTTAAATGCATTTGACAGGTTTTCATGTTTTTCGAATTATGACTTGGTTTGGTGAGAGAGAGAGAGAGAGAGAGAGAGAGAGAGAGAGAGAGAAATTTATATAGATTTTTTTTTTTTACATTTATGTTTAGTTGCACAATAATCTGCTTTGCAAAGGACTGAACCTGTTTCATAACAATCATATTTCATGATTTTGTAAGCTACAAGCACCATTGAATTTTATTCATTTGATTAACTGCCCATGCAGCCCTAGTTTGGTGGGATAGTCCCTGTGGTCATTATTTACATCAGTTAAGTTTGTGGGGAAGAAAAAACTATTTTGAAGATAAGATTCCATCCAAATTGATTTTCCACACCAGGAAAGCATCGAATTTTGACACGTTTTGGTCATTGTTTACATTATGGTTGCTAAGTAACATACCTCTATGTATATCACATCTGCTGCATGTGTCCAACCAGGAAGTGAAACTACAAACTTCACCAAAATTAATAAAGCAGGAAAAAAATATGATATGATTCTTTTGCACAGTTTTAAATCTGATGATGCTGACGATGAGTGGTCGGAGCTGTCATATGCACTTTTAATGGCTGCTTTCACTTCTCTTATTCCCAAATGAACTTCCCCTTGGCACAGACCTCTGGAGGTTTTGGATCTGTGTTAAACATTGGCACACACAGCCCAGTGTCTGTTCAGTGTTTGAAATTTTTGGTCCACTCCCTCAAACTCCAGTGGGATTAATATTTCCTTTTGTGCAGCAAGAACCAAAGGCCCCAGGAAAGGTTCTTTTAGTAAACAAATAAAAATGAGCTAATAGGTCATTGAGGTGTGGGCCAAAATTTCCATGTTTTTAGCAGATGATCAGAAACAGGACTATTTTAACGCTGCACTATTTAGCGTTTCGGGTGGAGGATCAGATACATGCGTGTTGCTATAGACATGACGCTGCTTTTGGAATGTTTCACAGTATGGCATTTAACTTAAACTATTTGTGGTTTTCAGATTTTCGATTGTAAAGTCATAAGAGGCAAGCGGGAGATTTCCCTATTGATTACACTGTACTTTGAAATGAAATATCCAAAATGTAAATACACAAATGTTGAACCTGATCATTTCTATCAGTGACTAAACACAAGAACTACAAAAGTAATCTGCATTTTGGCCCCATCTGTGTTAAACATTACTATAACCTGGCATCAGGTTTACATGCAAAGTAACGTGTCTAAGCAGTTCCATATTTTCCACATGGTGTTTGAGTGTTGACGCCACAGGAGTCAGAATAAAACTAGAGGCGTTTGGAGGGATTTCGACGTCATGGTCTGAACATAGCGTGAGAATGTGTGTTTAAGCTACTTTAAAGTAAATAAATGCTACAGTGAGAATGTACCGATCTGGTATTGCTATTAGATATTAGTGCCAATACTGGAAAAAAAAATATGCTGAATTGGATAATCGATTTGATTCAGTTAATATCTTGATTGGACCTAAAATTTGATGTATTATTTTCCTTTTTTTACTGTCCCAGAAACTCATATAATGTTTGAATTTGCATTTATATAAAATTGTTCTGTTACTTGAGAGGTAAAGAAGAGCTACATAACACATTTGGCAAAGTCTGTCTTATTTTATTTAAGTTTTAAGGATATTTGGCGTATGTTTGCCAGAAAAGTTACATCGTGCTCCTTCTAAAAATGTTTTATCATATTGTGGCTGATTAAATCTAATACTGGAAACTTGAAAACTGTACCCTTTCGCACAGACCTTTTTAATCCTGTGTTATTTTAATGCGTCTATAAAGCACTTCTCTTTCCCCTTCACAGCTGCATTAGTCGAATATAACGGTGATATTTGAGACAGGTTCAGAGGTGCTTTTATGAGGTGGTTCCGCACTCCTGAGTTAGGGTGTTTTGCACTCAGAGCTCTGGCTTTACTGTTCGCAGGTTATCGACGCAATAAAACAAAACTTTAAACTTTGGCCAAGAAATACACACTTCACACCTCGTCTCTCCAGCTCCTGCTAATGACCGGCTCTGAGAGGGTCTGAGGCGCAGGGCAAATGTTTTCTTAAGGCTACGCTATGTGCAGCTGGTCCGGTATGTTCAGCAGTGCGGCATTAAAACGTATCTCGCATTTATTGAAATACACGTGTTTTTATTCCTCCAAAAAAACTTGAAAAACATCTGTACTTATAATAATGTGAGCTCTCCTGTCCGCAGATATGACCTATAATTTGGCCTGGTGGTGGTGCGTCTCCATGGCGATAGATAAGTTTAAAATTACCGTATGTAACTTGCGTAAAGCCTCAACCTGCAGATCAACAAGTTTTTCTCATTGTCATTCATTCAGATTAAAGAGAGGCATTTTAGGATTAAAGGAACTGGATTTCAGCACTGAACCTGGCAACCCAAATGAGACTCCAAATTATAACAAATAAATGGACCATCATGTTCAATGTTTTTGTAATTAAGAATAAATCAGCGTTCGAAGAGTTATCAATAAAAGCTGTATTTGATCTGAACATGTTTATCTCATATCTGGCAACACAGTTTGGACATGTTTCTGGAATATTTAGTAAAAAATACATACATTTCGTTTTAATGCCGTACAAAGCAATAGCCTCTCCGCTGGTTCTGTTTGTTTGGAGGTTTTTGGTTGCAGATTTGTATGTTTTATTTGTGAGTGTGCAGATTCACAGAGCGAGTTCTTCTTCTTTTGCGCTTTTGGCCGTGCTCCAGCTCATTTCTCCTCTTTCCCGCTCGTTTATGTCCAGCAGGTTTTGCAGCAGATGTCTGATCGTAAAATGACACAAAGCAGTTCAAAAAAATCCCCAAAAGGAAAGCGCCGGAGTTCATTGTCACGCAAATCAAATATTATCGACTCGTGCCAGTAGAAACGAGAATGTGTTTCATACTTACCTAAAGGTGCACGAACTTTCCCGGTGAAAGGTAAAAAAGACTATTTACTGACTGATGTGGGCCCAAGGCATTTCATAATGTTTTAAACAATTGGATCCATGTTACAATAAAGTGAACTATGTTTTGAGATCCAGCTTTTTCTGTCCAACACCGATGACGATGCATTGGCTTTAAGTATCTGCTGATCAGCGATATCAACACCAACGCCAGAACAGAGACTGAAAAGTTTGTATTTAAAGGAAATAAATTATATAGTAAAAATGATCCAAATAAGCTTTAATTGTTATTATCATTAAAAGCAACTACAAGACTAACCAAAAATATAGTGATGTGTTTTGGGCCAACATTGTCCAGTAAATCACACCAACCAAACCATTTTATAGACCAAAATGGGATATCGACTGAAGCCAATATCCAACAGCTGCTACCGATATCTGATACCCTCATCATAATAGTGCATCCCCTCTTGATATCAGGTATCGGCAGATCAGCCAAAAAATGTATAATTTGGCTTTTTAACTGAAAAAGCTGGATCTGTGAATCTCTGAACCAGCTCCCTCTAACACTTTTTTAAGCTTGAATACTTTTCTGGAGCTCTTTTACTTGAGTACTCCATCTGAAGTAATAGTACTCTTACGTTTACTGGTAAAAGTATAGATACAAATCATCACGTTCCTAAAATAATCGCCTAAGTCACTTTTTGCCTAAGTTTTCCTTAGGCAAAAAATTTAAATTTTGGGGGGAGTTTTTTGTGTTTCCCGAAAAACCTGAAAAAAAGACATGCGATTATTTTAGGAAGGTGTCGAAATGATCTTCAGTAATGTATTTTAACAAAACTTGAAATACTTTTGGTCCGTGTACCATTCGTTCTTTTGAATATAAACCAGAGAGAATAAAATGTCAAATTTGAAATGGGCATGATGACTGTTTTTTGGGTATTTTAAATGAACTTTAAGTAAAATATTGGAAATAGAAATCAAAATTTGTTTTTAGTTTGACATTAAAATGGAATAATAAAATGAAACTGTTTTCCCATTTTTTCGTTCTTCGTTTTTAATTGAAATTTAAAAGAGCGAATAGCACACGGGTCATTTTTTGATGGATATTTCTTCTTTATTGTTTTTAATTGAAATTTAAAAGAGCGAATGGTACACGGGTGACTTTTTGATGGATAATTCTGCTTTATGGTTAGGTTTCATTATTATAATTTACTTCATCTTAAACTATATTGTTGTGACAGGCCTAAGTGTTCCTCCTGATTGTACCTGTAGTTCCCACAGCACAGCTCCTATGTCCAGATAAAGTCCTCGCTTGATTTTTTTTCCTCGTCCATATTTCACTGCAGCGCTCCGTTTGTGCAGAGCGGACACTTTGTTTTGGTAAGCTGATTTATGGCTCCTGCCCCCTCCAGCCTGCAGGGGTCAGCGCTGGGCTCCAACAAGGCGCTTTGTCTTGTCTTTTCAACACAAAAGAGAGAGTGACCGAGTTTCTTTCAATTCTGTACTTTAGAATCTTAAATCTTCCGCGGAGTCGCAAAAATATTGATTTGCGATTTTCCTGACGAGCTTTCAGAGGTGATTTGCGGTTTATGTTTTAGTAGGATTTAGTAGGATGTCCAGAAGAATTGACAAAAAGACCAGTTTTGTGCAGAATAAGACTGGACATTTTGTTGTTTGGAGGGAATTATAGAACTTAAAAAAAATAAAAATACGTTTTGCTGATTGCGTCGATTTGCTAATTGCGTCCAGTCAAAGTTTGATTTAGATTTTATTGGGATTTGCTAATTTGAGGCTGTAAAATTCATCTCAAAGTCTCCTGTCCCCTGTGAACCCTAAATATCCCATTGTGCCAGATGCCCTTCCTCTGTCTTCATGGGTATTATTCTGTGTAATTACATCTCCAGGTATTTCTTTGAAGAAATGAACCGTATAACATGGATCAGTGAAGTCAATTTTGCTTAAAGTATCCTTGAGTAAAAACAGAAGTACTACTACTACTACTCCCCTTACAACTACTTCTAATATTTCTACTACTACTGCTCCTCTACTACTTCTAGTACTAGCACTGCGCTGTACATTTTCCCAGGCCTGGTCCAGATCTCAGAGACTTCTCGGTTTCCTAATCCTCTCAAATGAGTTTTGGAGTGCCAGGAATCCCCAACACAAAGCTGCTGCTGTCTCCAGGGACAACCTGAGCCTAAAGCACCAGTGTGGAACATTATCAGCGTGTGGAGGGTGCACCGGGTTGAACAATTATACTTGGATTAGTGTGTGGTGGAGATGGAATTTTAATCACCGTTGGAGGTAATTAGAAAATCGCAAAGGCTGTAATTTTTGAAGCACCGTCATTTCCTCCACAAACAAAATCTCCTGTTTTATTCTGCAAAAAAATGGCTTTTGTCGATTCTTCTGGATGTGAACTTTGAACCAAACTTTAGAATTACATGCATAAATCAAAAATCGACTCACAATATTCATCTGAAACACTGCAATTAGATGTTTTTCCCAATTCATTCAACTCCAGTATGATGAAACAATTGTAGTTGCCATTTTATATCTTTAAAGTTCTCGTACCTGAACATTGTAAAACCAGGAGGAAAGACTCAGGTGTGGCTGTTTCACCTGTAGCAATGAAGCCCGGAGAAGTTCCACAGTACGGCATTACATTTAACGGTCTTGTGCTTTTTTAATTACATGTTTCTATTGCTCAGAAATAGCTTGAAAAACAGTAACTTAAGGTCTGTTTCTCTCTTCCCTCTTCTCTCCTCTGCCTCAGTCTCTATCCATCTTTCTCCCATCTCTTTCTTCATCCCCTGTGTCTTTTACTTTCTCTCTCTCTCTATCTGTCTCCTTCTCTCTTTCCTCATTCCATTTTCTCTTCCTCTCGCTTCCTTCTCCTCTCATTTCTCCATCTCTCACTCCTTTCCTCTCCTTATTTTACCTCCTCTGCCTATCTCTTCCGCTCTCCTCTCCTTACTTTACCACCTCTTTCTCTTCATTTCCTTAGTTTTTCTTTTGTCTTCTCTCTCTCTCCTTATTTTACCTCCTCTCTCCTTTTCTCCTTTTCTTCTTCTTAATTTACCTCCTCTCTTTCTCTCCTTTCCTTAGTTTTTCTCCTCTCTTCACTCTCTCTTTCCTTATTTTATTTCCACCCTCTCTCTCCTTTCCTTAGTTTTTCTCCTCTCTCCTCTTCTTCTCTCCTTATTTTACCTCCTCTCTTTCTTCCTCTCTCTCTTCTTATTTTACCTCCTCTCTCTCTCTCTCTGTTCTTATTTTACCTCCTCTCTCTCTCTCCTCTCTTTTATTTTACATCCTCTCTCGCTCTCTCTCTCTCTCTTATTTT
>JACN01004375.1:0-23749 GCA_000787155.1 Scartelaos histophorus | reverse complement strand
GTGCAACAATGACATGATGATTGACAGTAAATATGGTTATCCGTTACTTATGGGTGAGTTGTTATACAGTTGTAGGGAGCATTATCTGTTACATAAAGTTATTGTATAGTTGGATGGAGTATGGTATGAATGTAGTCCTGCATTTCTCTCTGTATCCCAAAAGTTTGTCTAAGTCTAAAGTGACACAATAACAGTATTTTCTTTTATCCATTTTTTAAAAGATTGAAAACAAGGAATTGCGTGACCTTCTCTCCATCAGCAAGGCATCTGTATGTGCACCAAAAGAAGATTCTAATGAACCAGCCCCAGCAACAAGAATTATACCCACTATGGTCACAACACCAGCTACAATGGTAGAAACAATCTTGACCCCAGCCACTACAGAGCCACAGGAAGAAAATTCAGAACCAGAGTCTAGTACAGATGAGTGAAAAACACCACCAACATTCACCATCTATATTTATATTATTATGCGCATATCTTTGTAGCACCACAAAACACCACATTCTCACTCTAGTCTTTTTTCTATTTGGTCAAAACTTTTTCTACCTCTTATGTAAATCCAATTTAGCAACGCAAAACATAAGCAAATGTAAATAGCCACAGCTGCCATGTACTATCTTCTAGTCTTTCCAGTTAATGTAGCTTATATGCTCACTCAGTGTCAAGACTGTTTTTAAACACAATATAGCTGAAGACTTGCAGTAGACATTTTCTATGTTAATTGTCAGTTGTGAATTTATATATGCATTGTTGGTGCATTTTTTCCATCTATGCTTCCAGGTGCCAATTTTTTCTAATAATGTATTTCTAAATTATGTATATCACTTTAACAGCACAGTTTGTTTAAAGTTTTACAAAATGTGTTTCGAAAATCGCCTGTGTGGTCAACTGATGTGCATTGTCATCTCAGGAAATCAGTGTTATAGTGGTGTGTTCAAAATTAATGAAAATAAAATTGGTATAAAAATGTTTGAGTGACATTAAAATTGTATCATACTTTCTCTCATTAGGGTCTGCATATTCTCCCACATTGTCAATTTCCAAAAGATTTCCATATTTTTTGTATAGTTGCAAATGTGTTAACATAGTAAAATGACTTTGCATCATGTGCTGTCCAGGTAGAATCCATGGCAAAGGAGAAATTCAGTGATATATAGACTATGACTTTGCATCATTTACATGTCAAGTGTTGCCTGCTCAAAACCCATAAATGCAGCCACACCTCGGAAAGTTGGACAAATATGTAAAACAAAATGAACAGGTTTTGATTTGAATATTAGTTTTACATGAGCTAATGTTTACTTTACATCTTTTTTGCTTTACTGTTTTTGACCAGAAGATGGTGCCATTAGATTTATTATTCCAGTCCTCTGAACATCTCGGCCGTTTCCCAATACCATCTTTACTTGCTAAACTAATTTACAATATGTCGTCTGTTACACTATATTTTTAAAGACCTCTGGAAAATCTCAATTCCCGTAGAACCTCCTTGAAGTGCCCGATGTCTTTCCGTTGTCCCCTCGCCTACAGCCTGTGAACGCCTCACGCCCTGACACTTGAAGCCTGACCTGAGCTAAAGCTTAGCATGTCTGAGAAAGAGCTGGGGAAGAAATGGGACCGCTGCCTGGCTGATGCGGCTGTCAAGCTCGGTAAATATGTGCAGGTTTTCCGCTTATACATCCAGCCATTTGTCCCAGAATAAAAACCTAAAATTTCCACGGATTTCCTAGTTCTTCACAGGTGTCATTGGCTGCATGAGGCTAACTAGCTAGCCCACGTAGAGGACACAGAATCAGAACCACATTTGAATTTATTGTCACGTTTTCGCTATTTCAATTAGAGAATACTGTTATTCTCATATAATATGTGTGAATTGCTTTAATGAAGGTTTGATATGCAGTATAGTACCTCACAGTTTGAATGAAATGGCAGTGCGCCCTGGAGCCGCCACCTTACGCATGAATCCAATGTGACAGTTTCCACAGTGCGGCTTCATTTTGTCCAGACGATGTGCTCATTTTGCTTTGTTTGTTGCAGGCACCGGTCTGGGATTGGGAATAGTCTTTTCTGTAATCTTCTTTAAACGTAAGTCAGAACCAGATTTATGTTCATCTGCTTTCATGGGCTGTGTTTTGGCCATTGGAAAACTGTGGCCAATATTGGGGCAATTTCAAGCCTAAGCCTTATGAAATGGAATAACCTAATTTATTTATAGGAGTAAATAGGCTCTCCAATACACATTATGTATCATTCTCCATGAGAAATATAATGATATGCAATTCAATTCTGACCTCACCATGCCATGACAAACTGCTAGTATGCTCTTTTATTTAACATCTTTTCTCCCAGCACCTCTGATTCTTCAGCCTCTCATGTTCTGAGTAATATATAGTTGCAGTGAAATAATTTTATTTACCTTCTAAGGCAATAAGACATGTATCAAAATTGTGACCTTTGCTTTATAAAACTGTTATTTACTCATTTAACATTTTGCCACCCTGATTTCAAATCAAGTGCCTCCACTTCCCTGTATTTTATGACACTTTTATTTATGACACCTGTTGAATATGTTTGTACCTGTGGAATATGTTTGAGAGTTGTGGAGAGGTCACTGTTTGGGTCAAGGACAAAATACGCTGTGCCACCTAATTTGTCAAATGTTTTTAACTACATTCAATTAATATCCTTTTGTAGGACATACATGGCCGATCTCTCTGGGCTCTGGTGCTGGACTGGGGATGGCCTACGCAAACTGTCAGAATGATCTAAGATCACATTACATGTTACGGAAAAGTGAAAAGGTTAGTGCCTTTTTAGAGTCCTAAACAAAACTGATTGTTTTTTTGTCCTTGTTAAAACTGACCACATTATTAGGCCATCTAATCAGTGGCAGCAGTTCTATGCATTTACTGTTGTCAAATCTGCTATATTTGTACTGTGGATATTTGAATAAATAATAAAACATCATTATTAATCATATCTCAGTCATGTTGCCAAAATTATCTTGTTGATTCCAGATTATATAAACATTATGTAAGAAAGTGAATCAGAATTACTTTTATTCATCCCCAAGGATTTCAAAGTGCATTCTCATCATCCATTTAATATGTTGTATTTTTCTGGCCACTGATAATAAATGCACTTCTTAATAATATTTCTTTAAAATTTGAAGTGAATACATTTATTATTGATCTTGGTGTCTTAATGCCTAAAAGCTTTGAGTTTGCTGACTCTGCCGGACACTCCCACGCTACATTAAGATTTTATTTGAAATGTATGAATGTGTTCAGTGTTCAGCAGAAGCGGCCTAACACCATCTGTTGTGTGTTTTCCCACAGGAGGCGTAGCTGCATGTGGTTGTGGGCCATTTTTCTTCCATTTGTTTTGTTTCAGATCTCGAAGAAAGTCATCATTAATATTGCACTGTTGTCAGACGACAACTTCATGTCTGTATCATTTATGCGCGTCTAATTGTGTTTATTTAATACAATGGGAGTGTTTTTTCAAAAATAAAATGTAATAAATGAAACATGATACTAAAAATGTATGATAATAAATGAATCCAAAAATTAAGGATGTAATGATTTCATGGAAATGTATTTATGAATGCTCGTGGGTGGCTGTGTGAAGTGTTGGAAATGTGGTGTCACTGTACCATAAGGAGGTGGGCTAGGAGCAGCAGAGGGGGTTAGGAGGTTGACAGATGACAGCCGTGCACCAGTGGACATTAGTCAGATCTGGGAGCGCTTGAGGACAGGAAGCTGTGGTTGGCAAGGCTAAAGTTAATTTAAAATTTGATGGAATTTAACAGTGAAACATCTCACTCACTCCTATTTAGTTTGATGACATTTACTGAACAATTCCTAATTCCTAAGTGAAATTAGTTGAGAATAAAAAGCTGCATTAAAAGCATGCAGAAACACTGAACTTGAATTATGTTTATATGATATATTAATATAATAACAGTACATGCATGGTTGCACAATGTACTACTAGGGCAGACAATAATATTTTACACACATTGTTCAACAATTACACACAGATGACAACAATTTTGCTACAGTTTGTTTCTGAAATTATTTCCACTGTCACTGATGATAGAAAAACTGCAACCTGTACTGCATGTAATATTGAACAAAACAGTAATACCTTTTAAAGTGAAAATATATTTTTTTAATTTAGCAATTAAAGCTGAGTTTCAGTGGAGTAAATGAAATCAAAAGCTTAATTGGTTCTGTGTGACATTGGCTTCAGATGAAATGAGACACGCTGAAGATATAAAACTAAAACTAAGAGATTTAGGGAACACATTCTTCTGTCAGTCTTAAAGACTATTTAAGAATGACAGAAGAATGTGTTCCCTAAATCTCAGGTACCAATACCAAAAATGATACAAGAATACAAGAGTTGGTCTTTAGGTGGTCAGACAGTGCTGTGAATCACTTGTTGAAAACACCATGACCAAACATGGCAGGAGACCACCCACGGCTGTTCCTATGATTAGCCTGATCATCTCCTGGCTGTGATGGTGCATTAACAGCTCCAACACGTTCCAGGCTTACAGACTGGCTGAGGTGCGCTGGAGTGGCCGACACGGGGATTAACCACAGCGTGAGCACTACCTGTAGAGCTCTCAGAGACAAAGCCATGCTCCGAAAGACAGCCTCACAAATCCTTCCTTTTCATTTCGACACCTTGTATAAAATACAGCAATTCTACCAAAAGGATTTAGTCGTGCAGTTGTACCAGGTGAGGCAGGATTCAGAGAACTGCTCCAGTCGTCTTCTCGCCGGCGAAGCGCGTCTCTCCTCTGTGCATGTGCCCTCCTCCTGCTCCAATGAACGATCCCAAACTCACAGTTAGAAGCTGAATGGTTCACTCCAGCTCTAAGCTGTGAACGAGAGAGGGAGACTGGCACAAATGGAGACATAAGGAAACTTGATTTGGGGATTTCCTTCATTTAGAAATGTTCTGGAGACATTTGGATACAAATTTGTTCTGCATTTTTTTATGTGATGTTTTTTTATTCTTCAATCACAACAGATCCAGCAACTGGATTCTCACAAGATTTAGGCAATGCTTTTGGACCAATGGTGCGCTACAATACTGGCTCTAATAGGCATGTGCAAGGTTCAAAAACTTTTCAAATGTGTATGATATTTATGTTATATTTCAGTGGAGAAAAAAGGTGATTAAAAATGGCATGAAAAAGTTAAAAATATTCAACTTTATATTCATTGGGAATTGAACATTATTTTCTGACTAAGCTGATTGCATCACTACTACAGAAGTACCTGTCATTTAGATTAATTAAGAAGAAAACTGTTTTGTATCTTGGACCTGAAGACCACCTGAAGATCATGACAGATTCTTATTTACCAGCCTCCTCAGGAAACCTGAGCAGCACCCCCTCCTCCGCCAGCGCCTGGGACATCACAGGTAGTGGTCCATGGCTGTTGGCGTTCATGCTCACCGTTATTATACTGATGACCGCTTGTGGAAACATGCTACTCATCGCTTTAGTATTTGCCCACCGCTCTTTGCGCTGCACCTCCAACTGTTTCTTAGTATCTCTGTTCTTCTCTGACCTCATGGTGGCGCTAGTAGTGATGCCCCCAGCCATGTTAAATGTACTGTGTGGAGCATGGGTCCTGTGGCCTGCCTTTTGCCCCATTTGGCTTTGTTTTGACGTCATGTGTTGTAGTGCATCCATTCTGAACTTATGTGTGATAAGCCTGGACAGATACATCTTCATCATCTCTCCACTGCGTTACAAGCAAAGGATGACCCCACCTCGGGCATTACTCTTAGTAGCAGCAGCCTGGGGGTTGGCGGCTTTAGCTTCTTTTCTTCCTATTGAACTAAAATGGCACAGTTTGGGTCACTGGAGTGGACCCTCTCAAAGCAATTTGAGCTACTCAGACAACCCTTACCCAGAGTCCTACTTTCATCTGTCACCAGGGGGACTTTCATTTCAGTGCCGCTTGAGAGTGACCCTCCCATTTGCCCTGGTGGCTTCAGTACTAACTTTCTTTTTGCCCTCAAGTGCCATTTGCTTTACATACTGTCGGATACTTCTGGCAGCAAGGAGGCAGGCAAAGAGAGTGGCAGCGCTGAGCCACCCACCCCACCCACACGCCTCTCTGGGGGAGCCCTCCAGACCCCCTTCACCTGGGGCCATGGCTGGAAACCCAGATGGAGATGATTGTAGTCACCACGAGCCTTTGGTGGCACCACACGCACAGGTAAGAAACAGAAAGCAAACATAAGTTATTCTTTGTATATTGTATAAAAATGGCTAAAATCAAACATTCAGCCAGTACTTAGAATTGGTCACAGCGGCTTGAATACAAAAAGTACATTGATTGCTATGGCCAAAATAGTCTCTGCAATTCATAATTCATTCTGTTCACAATTTACAAATATAAACTCTAAATCTAATGACATTTTTTAAGATTAACTGAAAGTATTGCTGATCTCAAGTTTTATTAAACATGGGTTTGACTTTGTATCTTTTATTCACAGCTATTGAAAAATACTGTAAACATTGTTAAAGGTTTACAGTAAAACACATTAATTGTGTATTAAATAATAAAGAGCCCTAACATTTTCATCAGGCTCATTTGGTGTTGCCAAATTACAAACCAGAAAAAAACCTGAAAAAAAAATCCCAACACCGTTAATTACCTGACAAATCTATCATTAAATGCTTTTGGTTCTTAGTTACTGAATACACAAGATGAGGAAATAATATCGATGAAGAGTATTGTAAGACCTATTCAGAATCAGGTTTTCCGGCCTCCGTTAAAAACACAAATTAAAAAGGGTCTTTGTTAAACACTATTAAGTATGTTTTATATTTTCGATGTAATTAGGAGTTTTCTAAGAGCCTGTCTCACAATTAAGGTCAAAGAGCATTAATTAAAATGTGTCATTGAATTGGATTAATTTCCATATTCTAATATACTTTTTAGCTGTGGGTTACGTGTAAATGGAGTAGCTTTGATGAATGGTTTTTAACCTTGTCTGCTCTGAATGACTCACCCTTTTGCATAACTCTTTTACCTGCAATGACACAGATTCTTAAAAAATATGTCACGACTTAAGTTAATGAAATATTACACAATGGCTGTTGAGATACATTACTGAGATACTCCAAATTACTGCTAATGATAAATTGAATGAAAATGTAGGTATAATCATGGTAATATGAATACTTTTAAAGGGCCTATATTCTGCTATGTTCTGATCTATGCTGGAATGTTGTTTTTTCATCATTTTGTTTTGTTTCTTTCACATGTTTAATGCACAAAGTTCTTCTCTCAGACTGAAAACACACTGCTCTACCTTATGACGTCATGTGGTAATACAGGAAGTGCTCCACTGTGTTTTTAAACCCAATACACTTACACTAAAATCATTTCAATGATTTCAGCCCTGGAATTCTTGATCTCTACTGAACTAAATGTAAAATACAGCTGTTAACTTGAAAACTACAGTTTGATATCACAGTAGAACAGAGCATTTTCTTCTCAGCTTTGGAGATGAAGACCGACTAATTACAAAGTATTAAGGATGCACCAATTCGATACTGGTATTGAATATCTGCGCCGATGTGAATGAAACAAAACACAGGTATGTTTTTCAGGAAGTAACAGCATTATAACATGGCCTAAAGCTCACAAGAATCAATTTTGTGTAATATAGAACCTTTAATAATCTTGGAGAAAAAGCAACACACGTACGAGTAGAATCACCAGAAGCAAATTTTAGTAATTAATTGTGCATGTTGTGGGATATTCAGTGTGAAAAAAAAGTTTCCTTGCAGCGTGCAGTTTCCTTAGCACATTGTCTATCACCTTTACTTTTAGAACTGACACCTTACAGCAATGTGTTCAAGAAACACAAAAGAAAGTACCTAACAGCAGCTAATGAGATGCATGATCCTCCAGCTATAATCCTCTAACCACACTAACCTGGGACCTTCCATTGGCCCTGCAGCACTCAGTCACCAGTGAGCGGCGCCTGGCCCATCGTCAGGGTCGGCGGGCGCTCAAGGCCAGCCTCACACTGGGGGTGCTCCTGGGGCTCTTCTTTAGCACGTGGCTCCCGTTCTTCATTACCAACATGGCCCAGGTCAGTGAAGGCTACAATGTAAAGTGTGGTGATTGTCAGCATCATTTAACCATTGTAATGGGAATTAAGGATGCACCAATTCGATACTGGTATTGAATATCTGCGCCGATACTAGAAATAACCTGGATCAGATATCGGTTATTCGATATTCGATATTCAGTTGATATCCTGGTTCAATACTATATAAATCAATGTAATAAGACAATTACTGGTCATAGTCACCCCTTTATTTTTGTTTTTAAATAAAAGTCTCTGCTCTGGTATCGGCACATACTTAAATCTACATTACTGAAATCTGTATCAGAACTCAAAAAGTTGGTTTGGTGCATCCCTGATGAAAATCAAGATAATATAGGCTACAAATATTGTTTTGTTAACTCAAAACTGAATGACACGAGACAAGCAAATACAGTGGGTAGGAAACAAACAGATTAAAGGTTTTTAACAAACAGGTTAAAAACCCCATTGGCCCATTATGGCAGTGTCTTCCTCCCCAAAACTGCAAATTTACTGATACTTTGCAATGACATCACGCTGGGGGTGTTCTACATGAATGTCCATTGGTGGAATGTTCAACAGTTACCATGGTGACCCAATGCAGACATTAGTAAAAACTGGCAAAAATGTTTAATATAATCTGAAAATGTAAGAAAAAATAAAAAAATGATTTGGGCAACACATTTTCAGGAGCCTGTGATCAAAACGAATGTTAATGATCCTTTTTAAGTGTTTGATATTTAACAAAAAGGTGAGAGTGACTCACTGAAAAACTGCTAGCGAGCTTGTGAGTGTTATTTTATTTGAGACGGACTTGTTTAACAGCACAAATTAGCTCACCTGTTGTGGCGCTAAGTTAGTTCTTTCTGGTCAAATTCTGCTAAAAATAAAGATCAGATTAATTTGAGTAACAGAGGTTCTAACAGAGCAGTGCTTTCAGTTAGCTCCACACCCCCAGGAAATGTTAATAACACAGCTGCAAGTATTTATAGATTATAGGATTATGTTTTTTGATGGCTGCATAGATAAGACTTTTTGACTTAATATGTCAATACGCCTTGTTAGTTCCTTTCAAAATTACAGCTTCTCCATTTACAGCTTTTCTATTTACAGCCTATATCAGCTTCAGAGAGCTCACAAAAGAGTCAGATGTTAAAACGTCTAAAGGCTGCGGGCGACTGCTTTTGTCAAATTACCCGTATGAGTCGTTTTTGTAATTTTTCCCACAAAAGTGAAAATGCATCTCTTGTTAAAGATGTGAAAGAAATGCAAATGACAAACACACTTGGATATCGGTCTATTTTGGTGCTGGCCAGTCTTGTCATCACAGCGATCCAACTAAGAAGTAGTTTGGCATTTGAGTTTTTTGCATGGCTGACTCATCATTTGAAAACAACATGAAAAAGTGCCATGTAGGACTAGCTTTTGGGATACTTGGATCTGATTAGACAACTGTGTTAATTACTCACAGCAAACAGAAAATTTAGATGGGAGCAAATGAATGTCAGAAATCAGATTAGCCTAATTGGTCATGTTAATTGCTTTTTTGGAGTATTCAATGATGCTGTCGTTTTGATTATCCATCTGTGCCCACTCGCTCCTCCCTGCCGTAGACATGTAGAGCCTCACACACTGTGGCGTGTCTGCTCTCTTCTTCCTTTTTCGCACTCAATGTGGTGTGTGAAGCGCAGCCCTCCCTCGCTCCTGTTCCCACCGCCTCGCCGTTTCATCTTCATAGTATTGGAAGTTCTCCTCTAACAGCTGTCTCCTCCTTCACTGTTCCCTCTCTACCTCCTGCAAGTGTATACATAGAATTCATGCCGAAACAATCAGATAATTAGCCAAGATTTCGGTTTCCCCATTCTTAATTATGCATTTTTACTGTATATTGTCGATAGCTTCCAATAGTGCACAGCTGAACCATGTGATGCACAATAAGAGTAGTAAATCATGTCAAATTATTATATCTGTATAAAAGGAGATAGCATATACGCTACAGTCTGACATCTACTTATTTCCATGGAGATGTCAATAGAACCTGGAATATTCCACTGGCAAATAACCAGGCCAAATAACACGTTCAGTTTGTGGAGAGGTGAGCCCACTCATGAATCCATGTTTTTCAATGTATTTAATTATCAATAGAAAAACAAATATGAATGATCATTTGCAAGATGTCATGCTTAATGCCATATAGTGGAATCTTCTGTAGTGTAGCAAAGCAATAACAGTATAGCAAAACAATATCTCCATGGAGAATAGCAAGCGGCATATCACAAAAGTTACAAAGTGTACAATAGATTTTCTACATACTGCATACATTTATCAAGGGCTAGGACTTTAATAATTAAAAATACATTTTAGTCAAGTTATTATCAATATTTACTATGAATGTTATGCCGTATATTCAGCATGTTGTAACATAATTGTAAAAATTGTTATGACAAAAAAAGGTAATTATTTGCTAAATTGAATTATTATTCAGTAGAGTACAGTAATTATCTTGTTTTTGTTAAGTTTTAGAAACAGAAAAATATGATTCATGGGAGACTGATGAGTCACACTGCAGGGGAAGCTTGTACAGCACACTCCAAAACAATTCATGTCCTAGTCTGGCTTTTTAGATACCAAATTATATTTTGGAATTTGTGTGTGTGTGTGTGTGTGTGTGTGTGTGTGTGTGTGTGTGTGTGTGTCGCAGTGACTTATTTACTCCAGAGGCGAGGCTGTGTGTGTGTGTGTAGAAAATGTGAAATGATTACAACTTCAATTTAAATTAATTTGGAATCTCTATAAAGAATGGAGTTTATTTAGAATATGCTCTTTTTGCTCAATGGCAATTGAACACATTAACACTTTACAATAACGACCCTTTTACTAGCCTTGTAATAAAAGCTGTAAACCATGAACATGAGCGTAAAAACCTACTCACTAATATTTAATAATTGAAACTCCTTAATTAAGTAGTTATTAAGACTGAATAATTCTTGAAGCCGCACTGTGTAAATTTATGGGTGGCGGGTCTGTCACCATGGAGATGTTGTTGCTTCCCAGGAATTTATCATAGTATGACAATGATATTAAACTCATTTATCTCCATGAAGACAAGCACTAAGCTAATTTACAGGTCTGACTTGAGGATAGGTGGACTCATACATATTTTTCCAGAAAAGGTACACCAAAAGTGCACTTTTGTGCCGGTTGTACCAAATGTGTTTTTTACATCTATACACAAAATAGACAAATGCAGATTTTTCTTTCTATCTCCCTCTAGGCTGTGTGTGAGTGTGTCCCGATGGCCTTGTTTGATGCCATTACCTGGCTGGGTTACTGCAACAGCACAATGAACCCCATCATCTACCCTCTGTTCATGAGGGACTTTAAACGTGCCCTTGGAAAGCTGTTACCTTGCTGCTCGTCTCGCTCGCCTCGGAGACCTTCACCCGCATTGTCTCTTTCTCTCCGAAACTCCGGGGAGCCCAACATGGTCAGCAGCCCCCCCTCTCCTCTGCCCTCCGATCCCATGCACCCTCCAGCCACTGCCACCGACGCCGTCAACCTGCTGGATGCACATGCTGGCATCGAGCTGCCTCTGCTCCTGCCAAACCAAGTGGACACACTGGACTGAAGTGACAGAGCAAAAGAAGAAATTAGAAGACTTTTTCTAATACAAAATTATAAACTGTGTAAAATGTGAAAAATAAAACTACCATTTACACAAATAATCTACCTAACTTGTACGAAGAAAACAAGATTTCATGAAAAATGTATTAATTTAAAGGTGCAAACCTCCAGCATTTCTTAAATCACAGTTTTTTATTGGCCAAACACGACTGCATTCTTTTCGTTAGCAATGACACCTTCCCACATATTAGACCCATAACTTGGCCTGGTTTCACCTTCTGTTTGTTTCTATCAAGATACGTTTAACACTAATCTGTCGATCATTCTTGGCTAAAAATAACATCTCCCCACATGAGCTGCATTTTTAAGACACATTTTATATTTTAATTTACAGCACTAAAAATTATTAGATTATACAAACACACTTAGGAGTCACTTTTACACAATTACATGAACAAAAAGTGTTAATGTTCAATATCTGACACTGACTCAACCTGTTTGTTGATTTGAGCCACCTGCTCTTTTGCTAAATCAAGCACAAACTGACTGTGTTCAAAAAATACAGAGGAAAGAATTAATTAGGAACATTTTCTATCTTGACGTCAGTGAAAGACAATAACAAGTAGGTGGTCAAAAATGTTGTATTTTATCATCATGTTTAACATGTTTAACATGTTTAATTGTGAATTTAAGACTGACTTTCTAATTGTGCATAGAAAAGACGTACATAGAAATTACATAGATATTTGAAATATTATTGTACTTTAGAAAATGTAATGGTAATTCTTCAAAAAAACCTGTAAATTCAGTTTGCACACCAACAATTGTGACATGATTTGCAGAATTATTTGATGGAGTAAACAATAATCTCAAATTTAAAATGATGCCAAATCCAAAAGCACTCCTCTTGTTGGCTGTTATGCTCTCCCCTACCAGTGTTTGTGCACAATGTAATAATAGTTCTTCACAGTATTTGGTGCAAAAAGGAAGTCCTTGAATCTTTGAAATGCATTGAGTGAATTTTCGAAGCCTTATGGCGTTAATCTAACTGTGACAATATCCATGGTAACCAGGCCAACTGGTAAAATTAGACAGCGAGAAGATGTGTATCATATCATTTTCACACCCCATAAGGACGCTATCAATAATTAATAAATTAAAACATAATTCACAGTTTCAAGAAATGAGATTAGTCTTAATGCAAATGAAGCTGCCATATTTCTTCAGAGTTCTTTGTGTTGAAAATGGAATCGTTTTTTGCTCAAAGATTCTGAAGCAAACTGTGAAGAGTTTACAAGTAAGCAGCTGGTCCATGAACATGCTCTTTTTTACAAGTTTGGCCTCTTCTGTTCGAGTGTGTGTTCTGTGATCCACTGTGTATCATCCCAGCTCCATGATATGTGCTCATTATCTGTCTCCTCTGAGCTGTGGCCAATGGAAACAGTGTCACTGACAATAATTTCATCCTGAGAAGAAAGTGGAGCCGTGAGTTCACAGTTCTCTGGTGCACTTTCACTTAGCGTGTCCAGCAGGTCAGAAATATCAGGGATATCCCAGCCATCTGTGGCCTGCTCCTCTGTCTCCTGGCTCTCCTCACTGGGGGCTTGGTGCTCCTCTGAGATCTGCTCTGAGCAATTCTCTGTCCCATTTTGAACTGCCACTGACTGAGACAGGAGACTGACAGAAGCTCCAGGAACTTCATTTGTAGGCACTCCTACTGCTACCAAGATAGTGTCCATTTGGTGCATGTAGTCCAAGTGACCTTTGACCTAGAAACAAATATTACACACTTTTACAACAACATTTATCAATTTTCAAAGTATACATTATAAAAGCTCACTGCAATATTCTGAACTTACTAATTTCCAAAAACACAGAAACTCAGGTGATACATACTTAATTCTTATTTAGCTTAAAGCCTTAAAGACAAGGAATCACCCTTGAAACACCCAGTGAAAAAAGATGTTCAGATAAAAAAAAACTCTTGCCACTTTTGTTGAGAACAAGAGGCAATGCTGTGAAGTCCAACACAAACCAACTGGGGCCTTACTTTTTATGCCATGCATTCTGTAGCATATGAAAAAAATACCTTTAATTAAAAGTTTGACCTTTTATATGTGGCACTTAAGAACACATTTCAACAACATGAAAAAGCACAGCAAGGCTGATAAGATATATAAATCAAAATACATAATATGTTTTTATTTCTATTGATTTAATTTGTTCAGTATTTCATTCTATTTTGTGTTGCTTATTGTTACCTATCTTTATGAAGACTGTGGTTCTTTTATTTCATGTTGGTAATGATAATTGCAGCTTAAGGTCACTGTACTAGTCTGTGACATAAATATGTTTATAATATGGGATATTTTATTTGTATGGTATTATGACCAATTATATTATACAGATGCTGGTTTGTGTTTATTGAATGTGACAGAATGTATTGTGAGATGTAAATTGTTGTTGAAAACCGGCACAGACTTACCACAGAGGAAAGATCTACATTGATAATGCGTCGGTCCTGGACATTGATTGGCTGTAACCCAGCGACAGACATTTGGGCGGATGAGCTTCTGTACAGGAAGCCTAGAAGCCAATCTCCTCTAAAGATAATTGTTCAAAAAGGCATGTTTACAAAGACCTTTAATGACAAAGAACCATATTTCCCCCATTCTGGATAACAGTCATGAATTGAAGCTACAAATAAACAGTACAATACCTGCAGTATCCATTAACAATTTTTCCAGCGACTACCCTTGTCATTTTCTCCCAGGCCTTTTCAGAGCCTTCCACAGGGGCCCCCAGTAAGACCACATCCTCCACCACTCCTTCACTGCCTGACAATGACAAAGGCTTGTGCTCAATACAACAATGAAAGTATTCTATAGGTATAATGGACCAAAAAGTAGCCCTGTTCTGAGCCTTTGCTCCGAACTTGAATCAAAATGCTAACTGATGCTAACAATATTGAACTTACCTGACCAGAAATGATCCAAAAATGCATGCTGAATTAAAAATAAATTACCTTTGGCCATTTTAAAATCAAAGAAAATCTGTAATCTCTTTCAGGAAAAATACAGTATAAACAAAAATAATCTACCTTGTTCATTTGCAAGCTCTTGTAGACAGAAGTAAATGACTCTGGCTCCAAGGCTGAAGCCTATCAGACTGACAGGACGCTTCCCCTTTGAGGACACACAGCGTTACTTTGGGCATTCATATTGGACAGTCGTTGTTATTCTTTTCAGTGAAACGTTTTGTCAGACCTGCTGCCTGCTCCTCAGAACCTGCGCCAGGTGCTTTCCCACTTCAGCAGAGCGACTCAGGCACACACACCACGGGTTGTCAATCACACTGGCTGCAGCTAAGAGAGATGCTGGCCATGTGAGAGCGGTCACGATACCTGAACAAAGAAGGCAAATCAAATCATTAGTGGTATAGGATTATAGTCTATAGTATTACAGTTATTGTTATCGTTAAAGGATCCATATTATACCATTTTCTATGTTACCTGTTATAATGTTTTATCCTCATCAAGAAGTATCGAAGAAGCGTTTTGTTCCATTCACACGTTTAACACGAACCCTCTCAACCAGAAAACACACTATTCCACCTTGTGATGTCAGGTGGTAATACAGCAATTTACAATCTCTATTGAACTAAAGGTAAAAGGTAGTTGTAAACTTGAAAACTACCACAACATGACAACTGCTGAACAAGAGCTGTGCTGGACCAAGAAACACAGAGACTAAACCAGGACTAACTCAGGACTAAACCAGGTCTAACACAGGACTAAACCAGGTCTAACACAGGACTAAACCAGGTCTAACACAGGACTAAACCAGGAAACACAGAGACTAAACCAAGACTAATTCAGAACGAAACCAGGTCTAACACAGGACTATCCCACAGACTAAACCAGGACTGGACCAAGTCTACTCCAGAAACTGGATCAGGACCAAAATCAGGTCTAACTAAGAATTAAACCAAGACTAACCAATGACTAAATGACTGAATCATGACTAAATCAGGTCTAACACAGGACTACACCAGGAAACACAGAGACTAAACCAAGACTAATCCAGAACTAAACCAGGTCCATCCCAGAACTAAACCAGGTCTAACACAGGACTAAACCAGGAAACACAGAGACTAAACCAAGACTAATCCAGAACTAAACCAGGTCTAACACAGGACTACTCCACAGACTAAACCAGGACTGGACCAAGTCTACTCCAGGGACTGGATCAGGACTAAAATCAGGTCTAAGAATTAAACCAAGAAACCAAGAAAACATCACATTTTGTAACAGGGCATTTTGAGCTTTGGAGACATTTTGAGCTTTGGTCAACAGACTAATAATAAAAGATTACTTAAACGTGTGCGAATAAAACAAAACTCCAGGTACATTTTGAGGTTATATCATGACTAAAGGCCAACAAGAATCAATTTTGCATAATATGACCTTTAACTGTGTGGCATAAATAAACTTGAGTGATTTTTTTTTTTTGACTGTAACATTACCATGATTTGAGAAAGATAAATTAACTGTTGTTGTGTCCTTAGACAAGACACTTCACACACAGATTTCCTTGCAAGAAAGTGGCGTGTGCATGAATGTTGATGTTGGTTGGAGGGGCTAAATAAATAAAGGTGCTATATAAATCCAATGATGATAAATTTTCCTAAATAATGTGTCAAAATGTATGTTTTGAGTCATCTGTGTTGTGTGTCTGCATTTGTGTGGTGTGTTTTTTGAAAAGTTTTAAGTTACAGAATTTATAATCAAACTGTTTCTACTGGCTCATTTGGGACTATTGACACATTTGTTTATAAATTAAAATCACATACACAGAAACCCTCTCTCTTATTAAAGGGAAATATGTCTGTATAAAACCATTTCTGTGTGTGCATTTTTTCTGCTTGTTTATTCAGTTAACAATGGCCACTCAATTGTACTGAAGTGCTATTTGTAATTACAGATTTGCTGAGTGCCCTCCTCTTTTGTACCTGATAGAACAGTGTATTTGAGTGCCTCCTGTGCCACCATGCTGACCAGACCATCCAAAAGAGAGGTCATGGCTGAACCCAGATCTCTGAGGAAACGGGACTCCCACACCAGGCAGTACTGCTCTCCACAATCCCCCAGCCTGCACCACGGGGCCTGGAACGAATCTGAAACACAATCGCCAATTTATACAGCATATTTTTAATAAGGGAAACAAACAACATGGAATATGCAGTACTTTGATGAGGAGATTGCATTGCCATTGTGTTTGAAGGGTTGCAACAGGAGCGGACGTTGTCATGGCAATAGAAGAGCTTGGTCTGCATAATGTGAACAGCACACTCAGGTTATTTAGGTGTGAAGTGCTCAATATAATCTTTATCTCCAGTCAAGTGGGCAAATTCATATGACCCTTTGTGCTTTGTTGGCTTATATCAAGGTAGGGGATAATGCAAAAATTCTTAGATCATGCAAGAATGTATTAAAAACATGCAGTGGCCCAAGGAACGGGAAAATGGGACTCATGAATAAATAGCATAATTTTACATACCAATACCCATGTCTAAATTGTTTAAAGTGAAAACAGAATCTAATAAGAAAAGTAATTAATAGTGCTTATTTAATGTTGTGTGTATGTAATGAATCACCAGTGTAGCTATTACTATTACTAATACAATTACTAATACTAAATATTATTATTGTTTTTGTTAAGTTTTATCTTAAATTAAAAATCCTTGTCATCAGTAGGTCATTTAACTCACTGTATTTCCCGCTGCTGAGCCACCCAGTGACAGCAATGGTGAGGTGCAGATGCTTCCCAGAATTCATTGGCCGGAATTCAAACTCCTCAATGGCTCCAACACATTTATTCATTTTATACCCTGAGGGAATATAACAAAAAAAGTTCTAATCATGTCACAGATTTTCAATATGTCAAAATGTTAAGGGTGAATCTGACATATGGCATTTGAGTTTGTATTTTAAAAAAAAAAAATGTCTGATTCTGATTAAGTTAATTATTTTTTTGCACAATTGTAGAAGTTAGTTTTTCTAAGGGCAGTGACATTGCCACTGACAGAGCTCTGACCTGTGAGTCCAGCTCCAGCTGCTCCAAACAGAGACGCCATGATAGCGATACCAGTGGCTGAGCCCAGGGCAGCGGCCCCTCCGGCCCCCAACACTGCCCCTGCCCCTGCGGCCACTAAAGGAGCCGCAAGTCCTCCTGTCACACCTGCCAAATTGTATTCAAATAGAGTTTATATAACTGATTTGAATTGCAATATATAAAAAAAGAAAAAGAAAACTATACCAATCACAGTTCCTCCTCCGACTGTTGCCAGTCCAATTAGGAGGTAGCGCCGCAATTTCCGACCTCTTTCTTTCTTCCTCCGCCGAGAAGACTCCTCCCTGAGGACATATTTATACATAAAACCAGTTATTAGAAAAAATATAATAGAAAATATAAAATTAGCAAGAAATTTGGCAAAGAAAAACTACAATCCCATATGGGGCTGAAACACTCACTCCGTCTCCTCCCCTGCCTCCCTCAGCCTCTCTCCCAGTGTTTCCTCAAACTCCTCGAGCTGCTGTGGAGACACTCGGAGCAGGCAGCTGACATGACGGATCAGAACTCGTGATCTGGCATCATACTGGCCTGGGGACACACACTTACATGTAATAATAATCAAATATCAAATTCAGTGGGTAGAAATTAAAGGACACATACCATCTTTCACAGAAAAAGACACTAGGTCCTGTAAAATAAGAGCACAATTTATTACACATTTAAAAATATTTTACCTTCATTCAACTGATAAAAATAATCTATGTGATCAATTATAGACAAAGACCTATTACTGCTGTTCTGTAGTACTAAGTAGCAGAGCCATACCTGGATGATGGAGGTAGCCCCTGCAGCCAGCAATGGCTCAGCCTGGAGGATAGAGAGGAAGGTGTCTGAGCCCTCACAGCCCAGCCCAGAAAGAAAAGCCCTCATCACAGGTAAGACTGAGTCATCCAAGGCCAACCACTGCACCAGGCCCTGCAGGTACTGGTCCCTGAAACTGACACAACACATGCACACAGACTATTACAGCACACAACTATGATCTGATTCCTATGTCCACGGATGGTAAGCATAGCATATAATAATAATAATAATAATTAATCAATCAATAATAATGTAGCTTAATCACCTTTAGAAATCTTAAACAGAGAACAGATTAGGGCCATAACTATAATGAAAATGCATTCAATAGAAAATACATGCCTCATGTGGATGGAGGTCTTGGAGATATTAGATTAGGTCAGGACAATTAAATAGAATAAATTTCATTAAAACGTGTACTTGACAGTAGTTAGTTCTACTTGATTATTATTCAAATGTATATTAACTTTGAAACAAAATCATGTTTGTAATTTGCAACAGGTGTAGATGCAGCACAGAGTTAGTAGTTAAATTTAGAACAGCACTTTGTGTTTATCCTTGCTGTGTGTCCTATATAAAAGGTTGGCATGACAACCTTGAGAGTCTAAAGTGTGTATTTCTGATGCCAGCAGTGTTTGTCCAGCACTTGAGGACTGTGGCTGTGTTACCTGTGGTCTGACTCTCCAAACAGCTGACCTAGGGATACAGCACATAGAGCAGCATAAGCAAAACGCCCAGGTTCTGAGAGCTGCCTGCTGACCATTGCTGCCACAGGAGGGTCCTCCTGAGTGGCTCCTGTTCCCCCTGGGTCTGAAAGAGTAAAGTTTAGAGTGACTCAAAATTAATATTGATAAATATTAATGATCTGTCTACTAACTAAATGCAAGGGATAAAATGCCTACATGCATGCAAAAAAGAAAAAAAATCTGATTATCAGATAAATGTCATATAAACAGTTGCATCCGATGTGAGTAATGACATACAAACATCTTGCTCCTGTTTGGGGATGATAAACTGTTTGATCTTATGACACTGTATTGTATAGTGTGAATCTTTTCTGTGCTGTGGGATTGTTTTCTTTTTCCCCTCGCAAATGAGATGTTACATGTTACATCCATCATTATTGGGTTTTCTGATTATTTTAGTTCTAGCACAAAAAGTTACTACCACAGTCCATGATCAAACTTGTTTTAAAATTTAACCAAGAATATAGTAAATTCCTTTGGAAGTTAGAGCTATGGCATGTTTTTAAAATGTCACATTAATAGTTTAAACACAGGTTTAAACTTCTCATTAAATCAGAGTTAATGAAGCAGCCTAAATTAAACCAACAGAAAAAGATGTGTCCTACATACTGAATACAGCAGTGCCTTGGCTATTTTTAGGATAATAATTAAGGTGTAATAACTTGGGCTGCACTTCCACAAACAGCTACACTTCCACAAACAGCTAGCATGTAAACAGGGGGAGCACAGCTGCTTAGTGCTAATCAGTTGTTAGCAAACTTATGACTCTTCCTGAATAATTCCGGTTCAGATCACAGTGTAAGTTAATCACTAATTACTGACGTTTAATCTCTGATCTTATGTTAAAAACGTGTATTACCTGCAGTAAAAGCGCTGTCCCCAAGTTTGTTCTCCATGACTGTCGTGAGGTTTGAAGTCTGCCTCGTACTAAACTTTTGATGCGTTCACGATCCCTGCGGCCATTACCACGCTAACAGTGTAAACAATCACGTGTAACAAATTCAAAGTTTATCATATAACTCATCAGGACGCTAAATCTAATATAAAAGCTTGTATAGTGCAAGTTCTCTAAAATGTGTTGAGGAAAGAGGCGTGGAAGTATTTAAAATGAACGATAAATATAATAACAACCGTTCGTGAAGCGGTCTGGTCAAACTTTGCATTTATGACCTCCAGTACTTTGCGTTCTCCTGGAGATGTGCATGTGTTTTTTCTTTTTTGTTAAGCTATAACAAGATGAACAAAAATAAAAATAGCTAAAAATACAATGGACAGGTTTACTCTTGCCCCCCATGCGATAAAGCATTGGTGAGTGACATTGTTAAGTAGCTTTTAATGAGAAGACAGGCAATATGAATCCCATTATTAACATAAAATAACCACAAAATAGCAACAAAAAGCAGTGGCATCTTGTTGAGAACTGTAAGTTGTTCTGATCAGATAATTTTATGGTGTGCCTCAGTTTTTAAATGCAGCCACTCTTATACTTTTTTGCATTTCAAATAGGCAGATAGGGAAATGCTTGGTAGCCCCACTGAGAAAAGTTAAACTACAATCATATGATAAAGTATAAATAAAATTATATCTGCAGCTAATTTATTACAAAGCAGGCCTGTTATTATTTAAAATAACTTCTACACGATATAATCAGACCTGTAAATTAGAGTTTTTAGTGTAATTCGCCTTTAAGTCCAGCAGGGGGAAGTGTAGCTCTGATTTCTATGTGTTCTACAACTAGAGCCAGTATATTATGTTATATCTTATTACACCAGAACTTAACGTAAACATATCAAATACAAGACACAAACCTGTCCTGTTTTGTTTTATTATATTTTTTTATAATTTCTATGAAAACACTCACCTGACCTCTATGCGAAATTGTCTATTTGAAAGCCAATGCTGTTATCTCAACAAAAACATACATGGGGTTGTGTTTTGTTTCATTCCCACATGTTTGAGTAATGCTGCATTATTGGGCAGTCTTCATCTTCCACCATGTGATGACACAAAGCCATAGTTTTCAAGTTAACAGATGCCTTTTGCCCTTTAAGATTGGCAATTCCAGGGCTGAAGTTATCCAAATGATTCTAGTGAAGGTGTATGGAGTTTACAAATGCAGTGGAGCAGGGTTTGGGTCTTAAACACATGTGAATGAAACAAAACAAAGCTTCTGGTATGTTTTTGATGAGAAAAACATTATAACATAGATCATAAAATAGCATAAAATTGTCCCTTTAGCACTTGATTGAAAAGGTTATTTGCTGCCAACTCGCCATAACTCCTAGGACACAGCTTCACACAGTCATCTGATCATCATGTTTATCAAAAAAATACTCTTATCATAAAAAATAAAAAGGATCCAATCTCATATTAAATGTGTTCTACTCTTCTGATTTCACTTACCTCAAGAGGGCGCTAATGTCCCACTTTAAAGTCCTGCCCTATGATTAAGATCCACTCCTGTAATGCACCATGCACTTGACAAATGATTACACATGATTACAATTAAAAATGCAAAGGAAAATTCTGAATGAAATACCGTAGTGTGAAAAATGATCACTGTTTTCTTACTAGTCTAAATCTGGCAGTTAGGAAAGTTAGGGCATCTGATTTAAAGCCTGTGTCACAGCTGTCATCACAGTCCATTGCATGCATGGACTCAAATGCTTCATGTCAAAAGCGTTTGAAGATGCACAGCCTAGTCATACTGTGAAATTGAATTATTCCGTTTTGAATGCATATTTTACATTGTATTAGCAATGCCTAATCAAAAACACGCTCTTATTCTTTTCTTGCCAAAACATCTGCTAACTTCTCTTGAACTATTTTGTTTTCCTTCCCCCTTTTTCCACATCATCAGCACCACTTCAGTCATCTGGCACTGGTTGTGGACCTTTCTCACGACTTGAATCTGCACTGACACGAGGGCTGGAGACCCGTACTGTAGTGCTGGGCAGGATTATGGTTTGTGTGGGGCTCTGTCAGAAGAATAGCCGGGTCCTGTCATAGTGGAATCTCCAGGTGTGTGTTGCTGGTTTTGTCTGAGTGAGGCTTCCTGTTTATGCAGCACTGAGGACAGACTCAAGTGCATCATAAACAAGTGACTATTTACAGCAGTGCTTAGTAATTACTGATGACAAACTGAGAGGCCCTTAAAGACTTTATCCAGGAATCTTCATTGGACTTTCTTAGAATAGTCTAAAAAATAGCCAAGCCTGTCATGATAATTCCTATGTCAACTTATCTATCATTCAATATAGAAAACTGGAAATATATTTTTTGGGTACAATATTTATGTTGTATACATTTTCTTTGCACTACTGGGAGATTACAATTATTATATGATGAGATTTGAGCTGTATTAATAATGTTTATGTATTTTGACAATATGGTACATTTAGAATAGTTTTTATGCTTAAAATCTGCTTTTTTTTACGTCAGTGGCATAAACTAGTCAGTATTATCATGTATGGTTTATATCTGCTTCAGTAACATGTCATACTTAAATATCTGTGATCATGACACGGCTACAAATAGCAGATTATTTCCTTGCATTGTCTAAAATCCATTTATGAATACTATCTGTTAAATTAAATAAAAATGAATTAAGTACCATGAAATAATGAGTCTTACCTTCACTGGAATAACTATAAAGTAAAAATACACATTCATTACTGTGTAATGCCATAACCTTACCAGCTATAGTTTTATTTTTTAGGTTTGTTTGAACATCCTGTGGAGCTGTTTGGTCGATTACTTTCTACTGTCAGTTTCAATAAGAACCCGACACGACAGGGCTGCGAATCATGAGTTGATATGATACACGATACACGGCTCAGGATACAGTATTATCACAAGATGCTATAAATCAGTATATTGCACATGATACTCCAAATACATTTTACCAGCAATATTTCTTTGTTAAACCACTGCTTGTGCAAAAACTCTTAAATATATCGATACAGCAGTTCATGATACAGATACTGCATGTCAAAATGTATAAAAATCACTATATATCCATATTTTGATATTTTTGCACATTCCTTCTACCAACTGTGTAGAAAAAACACATTCAAGATAGCGCTATGAATGCATTTTTATTTTATAACAATGTTTTTATTTTATTTTTTGTACATTGTCAAAACATAATCACACACTACATGACCAGAATTACATGAAACAAAACAAAACAAAAACTACATGGACAGATCAACCGCAGAGTTAGGATTTTACTAAATTAAGTTATAGCCATCCATCCATACATTTTGCTATGAATATATTTGCACTAAATTTACATTATATATATAT
>KN502324.1:0-11689 GCA_000787155.1 Scartelaos histophorus | reverse complement strand
GAACGATATTTGTCCAGCTCGTTCTGCAATCTCTGGATCAACTCATCTTTTTGGTCCAACTCCAGCTCCAGTTCGTCGATCAGCGCATCCCTTTGGCGAAGTTCTTCTATCTTCTCTTGCAAAGCGTACTGGAGGTCCCGGAGTGTCCCCATAGTCCCAAAAAGTGTGTTTAATTAAATTTTTACTTGTACATATAGATTTATGTGCTTTTCTCTTTCTTATTTTATTATATTGTGATGTGTGAGCTACTGTGTCCAAGTAATTTCCCTTGTGGATCAAAAAAGTTTGAAATTTGAGATATTTTCCTATTAAAAATAAAGTTGTATCAGGTTTTTGGTGTCTACGGTCGTGTCTAATTAAATCAGTTCAAAAAAGGCGATAATTGAAAAATAAAAAATAAAAACAATGCGGTTGTCAAAATAAATTCATCAAACTTTTAGCAAATAACAAAAATTTTCAAAATGTTAAAATTGTTTTGACAGTCCATAACTCAAAAAAACAGACAAATGAGTTGGCTGGTTAGCTCATATTTTTTGGGCTTTATTGGGAAGATTGTGAAAGAAAGGGCATCTGGCATAAAAAATCTTACATTAAATTGTTATTAAATCAATGTGTTGTGCAGATTTTGAAGATACTTGTTTGAGCAACTCTATAAAATAAGTTAGCAAAACATAAAATGCTAATAATGCTAACAGCTAACAATACGAACTCAAACCGTTACATGTAATATAAAAATACTGCGTTGAGGGATTTTAATATTTATTTGAAACTGTAAATTGAGACTAATTAGTACATTTGAGTTATTATAAAGCATTTAAGCCATTCTTTTTGGTTCATCAACTGAATTAAAAGCTAAAAATGACGTTTGCTACATGCTTAATTCATACTTCTCCAACTATAACGTTACTTTTCACTTTAGCTATTCTCCGTGTACTTCATGTGTTTCTAAATTCAGGTAAGCTCACTTTTACAGACTCCTGACTGAAATACACAATTGAAAATTCAACAAAGAATCCACGTTTCTCTCCTTTTTAAGATTTTGGTAAAACATGATCTTTCTCACTGATCAATGCTACATCAAAAGCAGCTGTTTGGGGCTTGGAGATGTGCGTTTTTTGCTAGCTCCAGATATTTTGCAATTTATTTCAGTCTTACTTGTACAATAATGAGATGTTTAGTCAGAAATATGTGTGTGTATTAACTAACCTGTCTCCCATGTATTACTAAAGGAATTAAAACTCAAAAAAACGTATTTCTCCTCTACATTGCGCGTAAAAATTGCATGAAACACAGCTTACCTTACAGAAAATCTTCATAAAACTACAAAAATCTCACTTAGCTGGAAGTTATATTAGTTACACGATTCAATTTTCCTTCTAAATTACTTGCTGTGACTCCAAACTCATGCACCTCGACGTCTCCAATTGAAAAAGATGTCCAAAAAGGGTAATTCTAGTAGTTTTTCTCGTAGTACAATAAAAATATATATGCATTGAGCTTCTTAAAGTAGTTTTCTTTTTTAAATTACCCTACGTGTGCAATACCACGCACTGAAGTAATGAAAAACTACAAACAAGTCGCACAAAACACAAAAATTACGCAAAAATACGCAGTAAGTGCAGCCTACTATCCAAGAACAAAGCTATACGTGGAGGCTACAACTTTTTTTTTTTTTATCTTAAATTTGCATAACAACCAAAATGGGAAGTCCAAACATGCAAATAAGTTAAAATAAGTTCTACAGAAAGTTCGCGTAGCCTCTTTGTAATGTGGACGTAAAGCGCAATATTCAAATCATCCAGACAGCTCCGAAAAGTTCGCGTAAATCTTAATACTTCATGCAAATTCGCGAAAATAGAACATAAAAATGACGTATTTGTGATTGTGTTTAAGGATAGCAAAACGAAATCATGTGTAGTTCAAAACCTGCAGCGCGTAATGTCCAAATTGGATCCACGTTGAGATGGGAAAGTGTTGGAAGAAGCGGCTCCAAAACGCGGTCTTGCTGTGCGTAAAGCTCCAGTAAAAAACACGGCACGGATTTGAGCGCTGGCAGCTCCTCTCCGTGTGCGTGTATCGGTGTTCCCGGGGGAGGAGAACACGAGCCACGCGTGGAGGGGAGCGAAAAACGAGCGTAAAAGCGAGAGTCACGTGTGCGCCGCGAGTTTGGAGCGATCGGTGAAGACGGAGAAGCGGGAGCAGCGAGGAATTAGGTATCCGTGGGAAGAACGTGGGTAGAGCGCGGTGCATGCTTCTGTCTTAAGATGTTACCAATATTTCTGTGCGCTGCGTCTCCATGGCGCAGACACTTGTGAATTTGCAGACGTTTCTTCTTTCTCTTTGCTCCCAATCCAACACATCTTCTATATTTTTTTATTTTTTATTTCTCTGTAGTCTACGTGACACCTTTTTCTTACTTTAGTTTGTGGCAAGTTCAAATAAAATATCTGCATGAGTTAAAGATGCACTGTGAAGTTTTTAGTGGGAGATCTGACACCTGTTTGTCTCCAAGGAGATGCAATTGCTTTAGAGAGATGTATTTGGCATTAAACATTTATCTTGCATTCAGTTACACTTGTTTTTATAGCTGATCAAATAAAAAAATCATTGGAAAAACATGTATTCTTACAGTGAGCAGACTCGCCTCTCCATAGATCTTGTAACTTAGCCCTGTGGTGTCACCTGTTGGTCTCACACTGTGAAACTTTCCACGCAAATGCAATAAAATATGTGGAAACAGCCAGTTTAACTAACTCAAATAAACAAGTAAAACAATAGAAAGAAGAAAAGTTATTCTCGAATATCTGGAGAAGCACTTTTTTGTCTCTTCCCATCTTCACTCTCATTTCTCATCTTTGTAATACAGTCGCTTTGTCTCTTGTGTGGAGGTATTTTTACACATTTTCATGATTTTTGAGGAGAAGCAATAAAGATTTCTCCTTTCATTTGTCAAGTGAGCGGATATTTTTAATCCTATAGAAGATTCATTTTGCCTGTTTGTTGTAACAGTAAAGTCTGTCGCCTTTTGATAATGCATCCTCCCTATTCTTCTTTTCTAAACGTGCAAAATATGTCACAGGTTGTCATTTCAAAGGCGGCTCTGACAAGTGCTCATTGTCTAAGTGTCCTTGGGCTTGAAGCGAGATACTTCACCTCGCTTAAGAGCTCATATATTTTCTGATCTATAATGTTTCCTCATCATAAAACAGACATGGAGTTGTGTTTTGTTTCATTCACACATGTTTAACACAGAAATCCTGCATATTTTTAGACTATTTCTATCAAAAACACCTTGTGATGTCATGTTGTAATACAGGAAGTGTTTTTAAACTCCACCTTCACAAGCATCATTAAACAAAAAGTGAAATGTTGCTGTTATAGCTTAAACTCTATGACATCATAAGGTGGAACAGAGTATTTTGAGCTTTGGAAATGTAGACAGACTAATAATAAAGATAAAAAAAATACTAAAACATGTGAATGAATGAATGAATATGTCCTTTATTTATTTTTTATTTTACTGCTTTTATTTATGTATTTATTGCTATTCTATGGTTTTTACTCTTATTTTACTTTACTGGTTTTGTTTTAAGACTAGTACGATTAAATCTGAGTGTTTATTTTATCATTATTTTATTCTTGTTTTGGAAATTGTTTGATTATGAAATGTGGATTGGACAGAATATGTTTTTGAGACGGTAACAATATTATAACATAAATTAAAGGTCGCAACAGTCAGTTTTGTGTAATGTAATGTAGGACCTTGAAACAGCCATCTTCAGTATTATTTTTTTTTAGCATATATTATTTAATAACCAAATCCACTAATTCAAATTGTCTCAGAAAGCAAAACACAAGACCTCCACCTCTCCTGACTCTATATCCTCCCAGTGACATCATAGGGCATATAGGAGATAGGACATAGGAAGTAGGAGATAGGAGCGAGGAGGCAGGACAAGGAGATGGTGTGGCCCGATGCAGCAGACCCAGAGGAAGTGGGTGCTCTGGTCTAATCTTCATTACTTTAATGAGAGCAGCTGTAGGTTTGGGAGGAGGGTCCACAGAAAACAGGCTGCTACAATCTGCCCCATCATCTGACAATTGACCATTTATATGATTGCCCTCCTCAATCACCGTGCCTCTTATTGGACATTCGGTTAATGTGTGGTTTATGGGCTTTCTGCATAAAAAATGTCAAGACAAATGCATCTTTTTATCTTTTTTTTTGAGTATTAAGGCTGCAAAACGTTAACTGTAATTGAATCGAAATTGCTATTTGAATGGGCGCAATTAGCAAATCGCAAAGTCTGCCATAATTTCCTCCACTAACGGCCAAATATCCAGTCTTAATCTGCATATAATTGCTAACCCTGTCATTTAGGGTTGTACAAACATGTACGGAAATGTGATTCTCCCATTAGTTTTTCAGTTTATTTTCGGTCCTTTTGGCAATTGCGCTAGACGTGTTTAAAATGTGAACTTTCCACAGAATCCTACTACTGAAATAAAAGTAGTAATTGCAGGAGAACAGATTAATAATACAAATTAATTTAAAAAGTGCCTAATTCTGGGCCATCAACAGTATTTGCATTGGTGTAGAAATATGGAATCCCCAATAAGATGTCCACTATTGTCTGAGGTCCATTCATTTTAACTTTCTCACTTTTTGTCTTCAGAATAGCCCAAGGCAGATCTAAAGGCAAAACTTCAGCCAAATAAAACAAGGTAATTCCATAGTAAAACCTGAAAACAGCAGCAGTCTGTACAAGGGGAATCTGCATCACCTTTCGTCACTTTTGAGTCACAGAAAGATGATGTAAGACGAAGGAAACCCAAGACACACGCACATGACAACAAAAATATGTAAGAATAATGAGATGGAAAGTGTGTAATATCAAAGAGGATTCAGTCATAAAACCATCTGTCTGACCACTGCTCACCAGGAGCACCTCACAACTGTAAATACATCTTAAAAGCACAAATGTACCCATGTTACTGACCACACAAACTTGTTAAAGCCTGATCCCCTCAGACATCAGAAGCTCAGAGAGCCCGGGGTCATGGTGGGTCTATTTGTGTGGGAGACCACTGGGAATTCCAGATACCACCAGGGGGCGCCAGTCCTTAGGCAAGACACTTCACCCACATTGGCTAGTAAGAAAGCAGAGTGTGTGTGAGTGTTGTTGGTGGTGGGAGGGGGCGATGGTGCAGACTGGCATCCATCAGTCTGCCTCAGGGCAGCTGTGGCTACTATAGCAGCATTCACTCCACTGAGTGTGGAGTGAATGAACAATAAACTGTAAAGTGCTTTAGGTGTTTTGAAAGGTGCTATATAAACACAATCATTAATTAATTAATTAATCATATGATGTTGTTTTCTCATGACAAACATGCCTGGAGTTGTGTTATTTCATTCACACATGTTTGACACACAAATCCTGCATATTTAGAGTTCTTCTTTCAAATAAAAACGTTCTGTTCCACCTTGTGATGTCATGTGTCATGTAAACCTCCATACACCTTCACTAGAGTCATTTGCATTAATTTAGCCCTGTAATTACCCAGCTCTACTGAGTAAAGGTAAACCAAACTAACTTAAGTACCACTACATGACATCACAAGGTGGAACAGATAGATTGGAACTGATTGCTTGTGTTCAATGATATGAACAGAAAAAGATGAGACAAAAAGGAAATGCAATATATAGACCTACTATTATGTTGGAAAAAAAAAATAAATATATTGTAAAAGACAAACCAAAATATTTGATACCTGAATAAAAATCAACCTTATACACTTGAGCACTCGCTTGGCCAAAAGAAAAATAGCCTTCTGTACTTGTTGTTGTTGTCCTATAGCACCCTCTGTTGGGAAAGATGTGCCATTGCATCCTAAAAAATTAAATAAATAAAAACGCATATTTATTGATTTAATTATACTGATATAGCATATAACATAGACATTTATATTATTTTATTGCAGTAGTACTGAGAGGAAACAGAACAAAGTGTAATCAGGTTCACGATTTCTCTTCCAAAATACTGGGGAGGTTGTACTTGTAGTGACCAGTTGAGGGCGCTGTGAACCAAGTCAAATTCTGAGTCAAATTCCGTGTGAAACCAGACCGGTGGTTTACAGTTACAGTGTATTGCGTTTCATCTACCTCAAGGTAAATACTACAGTAAAAAAAATACTTCAAACAAGTAAATTTTCCTTTTGATGTTCTTTTATCCAAGACACATAATTAATACAAAATACAACTACGACCAGCCCTATACTCAAGTACTTCTACTACTACTACTTGGCTACTACTTGTATTACTATCCTACTATTACTACTACTATGACAACAGCTACTACTACTACTACTACTAAACTACAAAAAATGTTGTAAAATTAGCAGCTTATTTATTTATGTTTTAGTCAATAGTAGTAGTACCCTGACTACTACTACTAGCATTAAACTGCTTCAGTCACTACTACTACTACTACTGGTCTGTTAGTTCTAGTACCACTACTAGGCTTACTATACTTGGCTACTACTATTACTAGCCTACTATTACAACAATGATGACAGCCATTACAACTACAACTAAAAATATTGACGATAAAAATGGTAAAATTAGCAATTTATGAATTTTTAGTCAATAGCAGTACTACTATACTTGGCTACTACTATTATTACTAGTCTATTATTACTACTACTATGACGACAGCTACTACAACTACAACTAAAAATGTTGATAAAGTAATGGTAAAATTAACAATTAATGATGTTTTAGTGAATAATAGTACTACTCTAACTACTACTACTACTACTACTACTACTACTACTACTCGCCACTCCACTAGTACTACTACTACCACTTCTGCTACTACTGGCCTGTTACTACTAGTACCAGGCCTACTATACATGTCTACTAGTCTACTATTACCACTACTGACAACAGCTACTTCAACTACTAAAAATGTTGAAGTCAGCACTTTATGATGTTTTAGTATACTAAATACTACTACTATAATTCTTAAATTGTTACTCTAACTACTACTACCCTCCTTAAACTACTTCATTCGAGACTACTACCACTACTACTACTACTTTAATTTCATTTTTATTTTAATTGAATTTGTTACACAGTGTAAAACAAAATAGGCCTGTTGCAAAAAAAAATAAAAAAAAATGGACACAGCAATACTCAAATACTATTTTACTAATGCAATAACTACAAGTACCATAACTGCTATTACTACTCCTATTATTACTTATACTAATACTGCAAAAACAAGTCATACTCATTCTGCTGCTACTACTGCCCCTGCGCGCTCCCCTGTAGCTACGCCCCTGGATGAGTTCAGATTTAGACGCAGGTTTTTGTCGAGTCCCAAAAAGAAACGCAGCTGTGAGAGAAGAGCGCGTCCAGACGGATCTTACGAGTCTAATTTGGGCAAAACATGACCAGGTTTTTGTTGTGATTGTCTTTAAAACTCGTTTAAAAGCGGAAAAGTCGAGTTTACTGATCATTTTAATCTTTTTTTAAACTTCCTTCGCGCTCGGATGGTGCCGTGTTGATCCGGAGCAGGTGAATTTATCGGGAAACGGGCGATAACCTCCAGGTAAGAAAGCACGCAGTGTTTTTACGCACGCGTTTTTGACCTTCATACTATTACAAATCACTTAAATAAGCATATTTTTTATCACTGTATGGTTTTAATACTCAGTTTGCTACGCATTTTTACGCATCTTGTTGCTTTGGTAAAGAGAGAAGATGCTCAAAACGCTATTGGAAAGTATCTAAATTAATTTTCAAGAGTGCGCTTGTGCGTAATTAGTGCGTAAATATGTGTGTTTTCTCATTGATTCGTTTTGCAAATTGTTTTGGATTAGCCTCTGTCAATATTTGATCATTTGAAGTGGTAAAAATAGAGGTAATTTACTAACGTAGGTCTATTTTTAGTGTTTTGTCTTTGTAGAAAATTGAGATAAACTACGTTACGTTAAAGGGCTCATATTAAGCTGTTTTCTGATCTGTTCTACTGTTATTTCCTGATCCAAAACATGCCTGGAGTTGTCTTTTGTTTCATCCACACATGTTTAAAGCTCTTCTCTCAAACAGAAAACACTCTGTCCCACCTTGTGATGTCATGCGGCAATACAGGAAGTGCTCTACTGCGTTTTTAAAAAGATCATCTAAGCCCCGGATTTGCCAATTTCTGCTAAACGTAAAGTTAAAACTGTTACTTGTACGTCTGTATGACATCACAAGGTGGAACGGGGCATTTTTGAGGTTAATAAAGGGTTACTCAAGCATATATGAATGAAACAAAACACAACTAACATTAAAACATGGCTGAAACGTCCCAAGAATCCATTTCGTGTAATACAGGAGGTTTAACTTCAGCATACGGAGGTGAACTTATTATAGCGGTGTAATAGTGGAAGATATTCAACCCTGAGCTACAATAACCCACAAAGAGGAGCATTATATAACACTTTATGGTCACATGGTTGCACCTGTGGCCGATATTCAAAATAGATGGATCAGCTCTGCCTCATCGTGACGTTATATTTGCAAATTCAGTGCTTAAAGATAACAAAACCACACTGTTCTATAATAAAATCTTCAATGACAAAAAGAAGGAAACGGCTCATATTACTGTTTTCTGCTTTATTTGAATATGTTGCTTCCCCAAAAACAAAGGTGGAGTTGTATTTTGTTTCATTCACACATGTTTAACCCTGCACATTGAGCCTGAATTTTCCTCTCTTAACTGGAAAAGCTCTGTTCCACCTTGTGATGTCACGTGGTAATACAGGAAGTGCTCTGCTTACTGTGCTTTTAACTTCCATACGCATTGACTAGAATTATTTTTGATCATTTTAGTCCCAGAAATTTCCAATCTCTACTGAACTAAATGTAAAATGTAGCTGTTAACTTGAAAATTACCACTTCGTGACATCACAAGGTGGAACGGAGCATTTTGCGGTTTACTATATATATGATTTTGCTCTAACAATAACTTTTCCAAATAATATGCAGCATCATTACTGGTTTTATTATTTTCTGATGTCGATTTTTGACAATTATTACAATTCTTCTAATGCTGCATTAAAGGTGCATTCTGTAGCTTTTCTGTTGGAGGGTCCATCACCTGCTTGTTTCTATGGTTACGTCATTGATTTGCCTGGAATGTTCCACGGTATGATATATTAAACAGCTCCACTTTACATTTATTCATTTACAGGTGCTTTTACTTTTAAAATACCTATTATTTTTTATATTTTTGTGACTGTCAGCGGGGTCGCCTCTCCACAGATCTGACCTGTAATTGCCTGGTTTGGTCTCCATGATGACCAGAGAGGTTTAATAGCACTGTGAAACATTCCAGACAAAGCAATAACTTAATAATTTCCTTTTTACTTTCAGGTTATAAAGTTTATTTCTGTCGTATTTCTGGTGATAAAATGTATTTCTGTCCTATTTATAACCAGTATAAGTGTCCCTATGCAAAACCAGCCTTCAGTACAATCTCCTATTGGACTTTTTGTATGGTTAATGATTGACTGGACAAATATTGACTGTGTACAACAGTGTTACTTTAAATCAATGCTGCAGGAGACAGTCGCTAAGGTTTTTACGCAGTTATGAATAAACACCGCACGAGTCTCTGTCTTTTGTATTAAATTACACTGAATGGACAAATCAATACATCCTCATTGACTGTCAGAGCCGTGTTACAGATACAGGGAAGAGCAAAGATGGTTGGATCAGTTAGCAGAGACTGCAGTACACGCAGTACACACAGTACACACTGATACTTCATGATAAAGTAGTTTAGCTTTGTTGTGGTACAAATAAACTACAAAAATCCAAATTGGTTCTGGTACTACTAAAAATGTGTGTCTTCAAGGTGCATTGTGTAACTTGTCTTGTAGATGTACCTAAAATGTTTCACCATAAGCATAAGAATCTCCATGGTAACGTGCAATCCAAATTACAGGTTAGATCTGCGGAGCGGTGACCCCACTCCCAGTAAAAATTCATGTTTTTTAAGATATTTTTGAGCAATAAATAACAGCTGCAGTTGAATAAATGCAAGACAGATTAGTTTAATGCTACACTGTGGACAATTTAAACCAAAGCATTAACATCTCCATGGAAACAGGACCCATTTCAGAAAAGTTACACAGTGCACCTTTAAAGTTATATTTAAAAGTAAAGGAAAACAGAATTTACTTTGCTGCTATTGCTACACCTGTTCCTCCTGTGGCTACTTCAACTAAATATAGAAAGCTGCTAGTTGGATTCCTGCTTCCAGCAATACAAGAGGCTGTTGTGTCCTCAGGCAAGACACTTCAGTCACGAATGTATAATACACTGGCAGTGATGGGTGGAATACTTTGATATTGAAATGTTATATCACAGAGTAAATACATGATATTATAGATTAAAAACATGATATTATAGAGTAAAAACGTGATATTATAGAGTGAAGACATGATATCATAGAGTAAAAACATGATATTATAGAGTAAAAACGTGATATTATAGAGTGAAGACATGATATCATAGAGTAAAAACATGATATTATAGAGTAAAAAACATGATATAGAGTAAATATATGATATTATAGAGTAAAAACATGTTATCATAGAGTAAAAATATGATATAGAGTAAAAATATATACCATAGAGTAAAAAACATGACATATAATTACAAACAACTTTATTTTTTTTGTTGTGCATTAATTTATGACTAATTAGAGACAAAAAAAACGTAGTAAAAAAGTAAAAAATGTGTTTTAATTTAAGTAGAATTATCAAATTGTCTCTCTTTTCTTAAAGGGCCCATATTAAACTATTTTTTTTATTTTATTGTGGTGTATAATTGTTCTCTTTTGTTTATTCACACAGTTTAACACAAAAAAACATGCATATTTAGGCAGCGTTCTTCTCTCAACCCTTGCACCTTGTGATGTCACGTGGTAACACAGGAAGTGCTCCACTGTGTTTTTAAACTCCACACACCTTCGCTAGAATTATTTGGATAATTTTAACCCTGGAATTGGCGATCTCTACTGAATAAAAGGTCAAATGTAGCTGTTAACTTGAAAACTACTGCGTTTTCATGACATCACAAGGTGGAACTGAGCATTTTGAGTTGTGGAGACGTAGAGAGAAACAACTCCAGGTATGTTTTTGATGAGATAACAACACTATGACGTGACTTTAAGCTTATTAGAGTCAATTTTACATAATATAGGACCTTTAATGACTACATAACAAATAAATACGTGTCATTTCATATCTTGGTTTCGTCGCTGTTGTCAGAGAAACCCGACTACAAAACACACTCCTTAATGACGACATAACCAAATTATCAGCATGAGGAATTGTTGTATTTCTTGATACTGACTCACATAGTCCAACAGCACCTATAGATGTGTGCGGATCCACTCCCAGTAAAGTAAATGTGACTAAGAATACACATTAATTAGAAGAATGAATAAAGAAAACAGGGAGGAGATATTAACCACAAGTGAAGAGCCATAAATAGTTGACACTCATTATTTTAATCCAGGAGTGGTTCAGGCCCTTGGTAAACATGTCATGTATTGAATTTTGGGAAAGATTTATATAATGCAGGACAAGGAACAGTATGCAAGTAAAGAAGTAGTAGTAGTAGTAGTAG
>JACN01093924.1:0-10417 GCA_000787155.1 Scartelaos histophorus | reverse complement strand
GAGAGGAGAAAGTTCGACGAGCTGGAGGAAGATGAGCGGTACGACCATTTCGGAGGAGGGGCCCCGATTCTGCAGCTCCGCCCCCACGACCAGGATCACATCATGGGCGATTATCTTGACGACGATATGGAGTCGCAGCGGGATGGCTCGGTGATTTCGCGGACTGCGGTGTACGTATAAAGCGAGCGCGCCAAGGAGGGGAAAGTCCTTCAAGGATTTGTCCGAAAAGAGAAGAGAAATGTATCCACTTTTATTTTTTACAATTGATTTCGAATAGTCTATTGTTATTAATCACCACAGTGCAGCCTGATTATGGACTGAAGGAACTGGAGTGTGGCAGGAAGTCTTATCATCGGATCTTGGCTAAAATCTTGTCCCTTAAAAAAAGAACTCTTACTGAAATAGAGATGAACTCGTCTCCCACTGCTTCTGCTCACCCTATTGCAATGACTGGGGCCTTCACACGGACTTGACTGGCGTACTAAAAGAGGAACTGTAGCGTAGGAGGTGAAGGATTATGTCACTTCTGCATCTGCGCGTCAACAATGGGTGTATTTGTGTCGGTGGGAATGCAGTCTTCCGATGGGAAACCTTTTCTGTAGGCACTGTCAAAGCCGATCGGTAGTTTGATACGGAAAAAAAGAGTCTTCAACATCAAGAAATTCGAAATGAGGACACTAAATTTCAACTTGTCTTCACTTAAAAGTACAAACTCAGGTGGTGCCGTCGCTCGCTCGAGAATTGCGCTTTGCAAGCTGTCAGCGACTACCTGAGATGACATAAAAACTGGGTTGACAATGGTGGCGTAAACTGAGCTGATTTAGGGAGCGTGCTGGAAAAACTTTGGTGCGTTTTTACGATCAGACAGAAACGAGGAGTGGCTGATATCACAGGGTCACGGGATGAGACGAGCGAGGGAGCGAGGAGGTAGGATTTAGGAGCTAGGACTTGCGAGCTAACAGTAGAAAAATAACAACTTTTTTTTACAATCTTGCGAGGTTGGCGGACATCACAGGGTCACGGGAGGAGTGAGCAAGGAATTAGGAGCTAGGAAAGAATGCGCCCCTTATGCCTCCTCCTCATGGAAATATTCACGCTTTTAAGAATCCATTTTGCAATATTAAAACAGAAAAATAACATAACTTTGACGTTTTTATGAATGGGAGGTGGTGGAAATCACAGGGTCAAGAAGCTAGGAGGGAGGAATCTAGGACATAGGAGCTAGGAAAGGATGCAGTTTATTGTCTTATGATGTTTGGGGCTTTTCTGCTAATATCCACATGGGAATAAAACACATTTGCTTCTATTTAAACAAATTTGGCGTAAAAATTGGAAGAAGCTTGGAAGGTATGTGCTAGGAAAGTCGATATCTTCACTTTAAGGCTGTATGTCACCACCTATGTGAAAATGAGTCTAAACAAAGGCCAGTTAAGGGAGGTAAGGGACGGGTTTTACAACAGCTACTGGTAAAATAAATCAAATACGTTTACAGACAGGCTTTAACGGCTTTAAGAACACACTGAAAATAGCGTAGAGAGGTTTTACGGACTTAAGGGAGTGAAGTGTGGCTGGGTCAAAAGAGGAAATTAGAAAGAAGCGAGGACGTGGCCTCACAGCTCTATGGTCAATATCTGGACTTTAAAGCTAACGTCGGTAAAAAAAAAAAATCAACAAAATTTACACATGGTAGCTTAAAACGGCGTAATAACTTCAGCGCGGGCAAGTTTTACGATCGTACGCGAGTGAGGTGTGGCGGACATCCACAGGGTCATGGGACGAAGCAATGGAGGGAGTTAGGAGTTAGGAGTTAGGAGCCAGGCAAAGATACATCCTCTCCCACTCAGGCCTGTCTATTCAGAGCGGCGCTGACAGGAGGAGCTTGATTGGTAATGAGCCGTGAAGTCGCTCTCTTAGCTCGCACCAACAGATTGCCGCCACTTATCGTTTATGACGCGACTTCCCCTCTCCTAGCATCCCTCCGTCATATTTCCATCTCTCTCTCTCTCTTTCCCCCTCCGCCGGCGATTCCTCCCCATCCGCCATCGTTTGTGATTTATCCACGCCAGCGCCGGGGTCACGGCTACCGAGATCGAGAGAGTATTTTACCGCCGCGCACGTGTCAAAAACCCCACTTACTCTATTCCCATCCACCCGCGGCAGACAATCCGACTCACGGCCAGCTCTGTCACTTGAAAAATGCCGACGCCTCCTCCTCCACCTCCGCCGATGTAGGAAATAGTCCCTGTGTAACACCCCACCTTGACCGCACGCGAGCGAGATAGATTTCCAATGACCGCGCGTTAACATTTCTTTCCATTAGCGGATGTTATTAAAGGTAGTAAATTGATCTGGAAGACGTCTAAAGTTGCAGCCATGTTGGAAGCGATGGAAGTCGTATTGACTAACAGACCAGCTTAGGCCCTTTACGGTGGAGCTTTAAGACCCGATTGTCTCTTGACTGTTAATTTATCCTGCTAACGAGTCACCGGAGAGCCACTCTAGCAAATGGCTCCTCCTCCGTGGCTACTATACTGTACGCCGTCGACGTTTATGTATGGTGTGTATTACCGCGAATCCACCGAGGAGGAAGCTGGCTATCCCTAATGCATTAGTGGAAGCATTTCTAATAATATATTTCCTGGCATTTACCTAAGTCCACCTTTCGACCCACTTGGAGGCTGCGCGAAGCAGAATTCAGGTCAAAGAGAACGGAGGTGGCTTCATTTGGAGTGCAACATGACCGGTTTTGCATCAGTGAAAAGGTGCACAACTTTTCCAGTGCAGAGTCCGACACTTGAATGTTCCACAGTATGACTTTAAACATTTGCATCTATTATTTATGAATTCTAGGTGCTCAAAAATACAATAATTCCTTCAGTGAATAGGGATGACTCCACAGATCTGAAATGTAATGTATACTTTGGATCATTCTAGACAAAGCAATAACATTTCCGTAGAGATAAGGTGGTGGACGCTCCACTAAAAATGTTACGCAGTGGACCTTTAAATGGCAGTTTAAGGAACAAGTTCAGTAGAAAAATAGAGAAAGTTTTTAAACGAGATTTCTCAATGTCATTTCACAGGAAATTCCATTCAAATTGCTGGAACAATTTGCATGCAAGTGAAGTGTTTTTCTGGCAGTTTAAGCTCAGAATAAACTCAAAACAAAATAAAAGTTTTGGCATTTTGCATCAGCGTAATCGATTGTGCAATTTCGACATGATTGGCCCTTATTAGTGGTAATAGTTGATACTGTAGGTAATGATTACTATATTAACATATGCCATAGATGCTGCCAGTAAACTGTTTTTAAACTAACAATTTGTAGAAAAAAATGAAATATTATGTTAAAGGTGCACTAAGTATATGTCATTGCTCTGTACAATGTTCCACAGTATGACATTAAACAGTTTTACATTACATTTACTCAATTACAGCTGTTTTTTTAGCTCAAAAATACCTTGGAAAACAAACATTCTGACTGTGCGTGGAGTCGCCTTTCCACAGATCTGACCTGTAACTTGGTCTGGTTTGGTCCAAATAGAAAGCTTTAAAACCAAACCGTGACACAATGAAGAAAAGCATTTGACGGACCCTTCACTAGAAAATCTACGCCACGCATTTTTAACTCTGTCTGTAATCTAAACTGTCACGTGCACTTTAAACGGTCAAAGTTGAAAAGGTCAAAACTGTAACCCAGAGTCTATTTCCGTATATTGACGAGCAGACTGGAGCTGTAGTATTGGTTTTCCATCGCGACGACTGCTAACCCACAGAAAAGAAGCAGATGCAGACGACGAGAGGGAAGGTGGAATACAACTTGTCACGTACGCCGGTGTTTTTAAAGGGATTGTCGTTTTAATGGCCTTAGCTTGTACACAATGTAACTTCTGGGGATGTGTGGTTAAAAAATGGCGTGCTGGACAGACACAGTAGATCTCACAAATGTATTATTTTTGCACTTGTGAATTTGAAAACTGCCGAACGGGACAAGTGTTGTGTGTACATTTTGGTGTGAGGTATCCGTGTACTATATATGTAAGCATCCTTATTTTTCTTGTGGAAATGTGGATATTTATGACCAATGTAAATAACAAAAACGGGGTTGGTGAAATTTATGGACTTAGGCGGGGTGAAGTGGACTGTCTCGAGAATGTAATTTGATCCACTATTATTTTGTCGGTTTGGTAAAAACGTGCTGATCTTATGCGTAAGAGTCGGCATTTCAACGGACGTTATACTGTTATAATGACAATGTAAAATAACGATTGTGTTAATTTTTCCACGAAAGCACATTTTGTTTTGAACGCTTCCTCTGACATATCTGTGCAACTCTCCTAGTTTACGAATTAAACCATGGATACAACAAACAAGAGCTGGGTGGTATTGAAAATGATGAAAACGTAATCATGATTGGATCCCTTTGACTTTTTGGTACACGTGAAGTTCTATACTTAGACATTTTTGACCACCCTCTTCTCCCATTGGTTAGTTTTTGAAGTTCTGAATGGATTTTACCAATCAGTGAAGGGTGAAGTGTCCAAAGAGGAATTTGGTTTTAGTCACCGCATATCACAATTGAAACCATGTCATTTTTGCCCACTTTTACAATAAAACTGACCGCATAATACCGTCTTAAAGTGTGACTAAACACCTAAGGTCCTCCCTCAACCACATTTCAAATAGAGTTGCTAAACTGGGCGATATCTGGAGTATTTAAAGAAAAGAAGGCGTGGGAAGTTAAACCGGTATCCGCACTTCAAATTCCTCCCCTATATCCAGGTGTTTGCAAACAGAAACACCCAGCTTTAATGGGGGCAGTCTTATGTAATGTCACGTAGTACTTGAAATTGACGGTTTTTGACCAGAAACGTGCAAATACATTTAGATTGCAGAAAAAAACATGAAAAAAAACAACATAAATGCAGTTTGGCAGCAAAAAAAGTTGATTTTAGTGCATTACGTAACCTTTCAGCTGCGTATTTCTGTGGGTAGGTCATTGCTCTGCTTCCAATGCTCCACAGTATAGCTTTAAACGAATCTACAGGTGGTTTTATCGCTCAAAAATGCTGAGAAAAACAGCAAGTGGGGTCACCTGTTCACAGATCTGACCTCGAACGTGATCCGGTTTGAGCTCCATGACGATAAAAAGGTTTAACGCCGTACTGTAAAGCGGAAAAGTTACACAATGCGCCTTTTAACTTGCGATTTCCAGACTCGTCGTCCGTATAAACCGACCAAACTGTCTGCGATCAGAAGGTGTTGAAGATGTTGGACTTTCTAGTGCGTTTTCCAAAGAGACTAAGTGTACACTGCAGCATATATACAGGGGAATGCAGAGAAATGTTATTTTTTTTTTCCTCCTCCATCTCCCACGCGCTTCACTCTCTCATTATGCTCACTCCCACAGCCAAACTGCGCACAAGACACCTCATACCTGACAACTTTGCCATCTTCTGACATAAACCCACACAGTTGCATTGGCATCGCACGTGGAAAAACACGCGTTGTGCAAAAATCAGATTCAACCGTTTTTTTTTTGGTCAATGCCGAAATGATGTAACATGGCTTTTTTTCTCTTTTTTTTTTCCCTCATACCCGAAAATCAAAGTGCCACACACGAACACGTACAGTACACAATCCGTTCGGTTTTTAAAAGATATCCAGTCGTTTCATGAAAATGCCACAGCGCCGACCTCCTCCCACCCTAAGGTCGGCGTTAAAAGCTTTTACCGACTTGGACTTCTTACACGCCTACCAAAATATGTTGTTTTTAACTTTCGCAGCCCCTTTCTCTCTCCTCCTGAACGCCAACTCCCCCGTGAGACACAGACGCCAACACGAGTCCTCCCCCCGATTCCAGACAAATAGCTTTTATAGCAATTCACAGGATCAAAGTACTAGGTCTAGCGCAAGGTTAAACAAACAATATCTTGATGTTTTCTTTTCATTTTTGTTCCACTGAGTCGCGCACACACTGGCCACAAATGCAACCCCAATTTAAGAGAAGTTGGGACACTTGTAGAATTGTAGGATGCAGCGATTTTCAAACCAGACGAGCGGAAGTAAAATTGTCAAATGGCACGCTACAAAAAAAACAACAACTAAGAAACACTAATTTGCAGAGATTTTTAGTGAATTTACATGTTTTTTGGAAGATTTTTCGTCAAGGCGACTCACCCAGATGTAAGATTTTTTTTGGGGATGAGTCTTGTACAAGATTTGGAGATGGGTCCCTAGGTTTTGCATTGCAATTTTCAACCTTTTAATTCACTAAATGGTAAAAATGGAACAGAAATGATATAGAAATGAAATAAAATACAACTCCAGATATGTTTGTGACGCGAAACGACTTTATAACACAAATCAGAAAGTCGTTTCACATGGGCCCTTTGAATAAATATAAAAAATTGACATTTGTCGGTAATGCTTTTTTTTTTTACTTTCCTTTCATTCAAAAAACAATCACAGCGAGCTCTTTATTGCCCGTCCTACTTTTCAAATGCAAAATGATTTGTCATAGAAGATTAATATCGGCTTCGATGGCTAAAAACGCAGCATTTTTTCATCATTTGTATTTAAAAGTGCCCCAACTTTTTCTGAATTGCGGTTCAAACAAAGCCTTAACATCTCATAGCATTCAAAGACCACCGCCCCTTTTCTGTGTACATAGTATAAATATATAAATATGTAGCCGAGAAAAGACTTACTAATTTATGGCGTCACGTTTGTGTATTTCTCAGTGACAGCAAATACCGCATGAAGGATTTCGTTTGGTTTTTATTTTCAGGATTCTCCTCTTCTGTTCTTTTTGCAGTGCTTTATAATTTATGTTTTTCCGAGTGCTTTATTCTCGACTGCCGCTGTGACTGATGCCAAGATTTTTTTTTTTGTAACACTTTAGTTTAGAGGCAACAAATGAATCGCTAACTAAGTGACGATTGGTGTGCTAGTTATTCATTAGTATTTAGTATTTGTAATGGGTATCAAAGGTGCACTGTGTTACTATCAAGGTGTGGGGTTCACTACCTGCTTGTCTGCATGGAGATTGTATAGCCAAGAATGTTCCGCAGTGTGGCATTAAACTTGTGTATCTTGCATTTAAACATTTACAAAAGTTGCAGTTGCTAAAACGCCTTGAAAACATCGATTCTAACTGCGGGGTCACCTTTCCACAGATCTGACCTGTAACTTGGCTTGGTGGCGTTATCTGCTTGTCTCCATGGAGATTATATAACCAAGAATGTTCCACAATATGGCATTAACCTTGCGTATCTTGCATTTATCCAACTGGAAATGCAGTTGCGAAAATGCATTGAAAAAACATGGTTTCTTACTGTGAGCAGGGTCACCTTTCCACAGATCTGACCTACAACTTGATTTGGTGGCGTTACTGCCTTGTCTCCATGGAAATTATGTAACCAAGGATATTCCACAATATGGCATTAAAGTTGTGTAGCTTGCATTTATCCATTTGCAAATGTGGTAGTTGCGCAAATGCTTTGAAAAACATGGATTCTTACTATGAATGGGGTCACCTTTCCACAGAGCTGACCTGTAATTTGGCTTGGTGGCGTTACCAGCTTGTCTCCATGGAAATTATGTTGCCAAGAAACCCACAGCACGGCATTAAACTTGTGTATCTTGCATTTACCGAACTGCAAATGTTGTAGTTGCTGAAAATGCCTCGAAAAACATAGATTCTAACAGTGGACAGGGTCGCCTTTCCACAGATCTGACCTGTAACTTGGCTTGGCGGCGTTACCATCTTATCTCCATGGAAACGATATGTTGATATGTTGCACAGTATAGCATTAAACGTCTGTATGTAGCGTTTATCCAACTGCAAATGCTGTAGTTGCGAAAATGTCTTGGAAAAACTTAAGTATTTCCACATCTCTGACTTGTAACCATGGAGATCTTAAATGCCACACTAAGGAACATTCAAACCAAACTAGAGCATTTTCATGGCAACAAGCTTTTAATGGACCCTTTACTTGAACGTTAATGGCTAAAAATACTTGTACATATGGGCGTACAGTAAAAAATACTTGTAAGTACTTCATAAATACTACCAAAATCCAAAAGTACACATTTTACTATAAGTTAGCAATTATTATATGATGGCTAAACTAAAGTGTTACCGTGTTTTCTCTGTAATACAAAACTGTACACGACACAAAATCCCCAAATGTGCTTTTTTATCGACTGCTCCGTGTAAAATCTGTATTTTTTTGTACTTTTTAATTTTGTCTTATTGAGAAAAAAGCAAAAAAAAAAAACACGAAAGAATGGTAATTGTTATCGCCATTTGTCATGTCTTTTTATTTGTATTCCGTTGCTATTAAAGGTTCCTTGATTTTTGAAATACTGCCCGTCTGGTTTGGAGTTTGTTTCATCCGTCTTCTGAAACACTCGAGGATGACTAAAGATGTGGACTGAAGTGAAACGGCAGCCATTGATTGTCGCTGATTACATTTATAGATTAATTGATCGCGTTATGAAGTGCCCTATGTGTCTCCTGTCAGCCATCGCTCACTCCGCAGACAGATCGCTCGGGGATTTTTTTATTTTATTTTTTTTTTTCCCTCCAACTCATTTCCTGCGCTCCCGTCGTCTCATTTCGTTTGTGATAAATCTGTGTGTGTCAACAGGGCATGATAACAGGCTTACGGGCACCAGCGCCGGGAATGGAAGAAGCAATTTTGTGGATTACAACTGTCCCGTACATAAGCTCCTCCTCCTTAATGCCTCTCAATATGCAGAGGTAAACACGAATCACCGGACGGACACGCCGGAGCTTTATTTCCACCATAAATTTACCTATGAATGTCGCGCGGGGCTGTAAGCTTCACCTCAATTGAATTTGTACGACTGCGCCGTAAAGAAACACTAATTTGCAGAGATTTTTTGCGAATTTACACGATTTTAGTCCAGGCATTTCACCCAGATTTAAGACCGTTTTGGCGCGAGTCTAGTATCTAGTCTAGAGATTTGAAGATGGTTCTTTAGGTTTTCCGTTGCGATTCTCAACATTTTAATTCACTAAAAGGTAAAGTTGGAACAGAGTGAGAAGAACTCGGCCTGAATATGCAAAATTTGTGTGTTAAACTTGTGTAAAATGAAACGAAACCCAACTCCAGATACATTTAACAGTCGACTCGGTAACGTGAGAGATTTAAATCCGATTCAAAATAATTTAATTTGGAATAAAAGTTAATTCCGCTTTAAAAGACCATGTAAACACTTAATCCCTAATGATTACGTGGAAACTTAATCGGAATTAACGTTATTCTGATTTAAGTGGTGGTTTATTCCGATGTTTTGCGTTGCGATTCTCAAATAAGCGGCTACTTTTTAAACTTGCGTTAAACTTTTGTGAAATGAAACGAAACACAACTCCAGATACGTTTGTGATGACGAAACAGTTGTAAATCCGATTAAAAATCATTTAATTTGGAATAAAAGTTAATTCCGACCATGTAAACACTTAATCCCTAATGATTACGCTGAATTAAACTTAATTTGAATTAAAATTTATTCCGATGTAAGTGGTGGTTTATTCCGATGTTTTGCGTTGCGATTCTCAAATAAGCGGCTACTTTTTACATTTTAATTCACTAAAAGGTAAAGTTGGAACAGAGAGAAGAACTCGGCCTGAATATGCAGAGTTTGTGCGTTAAACTTGTGTGAAATGAAACGAAACACAATTCCAGATACGTTTAACAGTCGCCTCGGTAACGTGAGAGATTCAAATCCGATTCCAAATAATTTAATTTGGAATAAAAGTTAATTCCGACCATGTAAACACTTAATCCCTAATGATTACGCTGAATTAAACTTAATTTGAATTAAAATTTATTCCGATGTAAGTGGTGGTTTATTCCGATGTTTTGCGTTGTGATTCTCAAATAAGCGGCTACTTTTTACATTTTAATTCACTAAAAGGTAAAGTTGGAACAGAGAGAAGAACTCGGCCTGAATATGCAGAGTTTGTGCGTTAAACTTGTGTGAAATGAAACGAAACATGTGATGACGAAACGGTTGTAAATCCGATTAAAAATAATTTAATTTGGAATAAAAGTTAATTCCGACCATGTAAACACTTAATCCCTAATAATTACGCTGCATTAAACTTAATCGGAATTCAACTTTATTCCAATTTAAGCGGGTGGTTTATTCCGATGTTGAAGCCGATTTAATTTATTTCGCGATCGTGTAAACTTTTATTCCGCTTAAAAATAATTCCAGTTGTTCAGCGCATGTGGTGGGTCGACTTTGAAGCGATAACGGAGCAAACTTTGGTCTTAAACCGAAACCGAAAGTACTGATAATGAAAAGAGCCGAGGCAGAAAACGGCAAAAGTGAAAAGAAAAAGTCGAACGCCAATATCCACTTCAATCCAATCCACTTTATT
>JACN01063665.1:0-10453 GCA_000787155.1 Scartelaos histophorus | reverse complement strand
AGTTATAGTATTATTTATATATTATATTTTATATTTTTTATTATTTGATGATAAAGTTTTAAGATAATTTTCCAAACATAAGAAAAACATTATTTACATCACATACATGAATTACCTTATATTACATGAATACATTACATTACATTAATTGTCCGTTATTAATAAGATTTTTGGATTGTAATAACTCTTTTCAATTTTAGAACGTCAATGATCAGAAACTGACAGAAAGAGCAGAGGACCTCAAAGATACAAGTAAAGACCTTCTGGATAACGCACAGGATGCTGAACAAAAACTTAATGGTATAAAATCCCAATAGTTTGACTGTAAATTCAGACTAAACAGCCAAATATTAAGTGCAGTTTTATCGTCATAGCTACGGTGGACGACATCGCTGATCTGAAGAAACGTTTGAAGCAGGCTGAGAAAAAAAAGAAAACTCTTGAAAATGATCTTCTGAATGTTCAAAATGATTTAAAGGACATCGACAGAGGTAGAGACTGTGTGAACAGGTGATTATGTTGACTTCTCATCTTCAAAGCTTGTGTTTTTATATATTCTTCTGTGCTTAGATGAGATTGCTAAAATGCTAGATGAAGCAAAGAGGAAAGCAGCTTTGGCCAATGACACAGCTACAAACACGCTGGACAGACTGGACGAAATCCAAAAGGAGCTGGACAAGATCAACATCTCCCCTGGAGACTCCAATAGCAGCGGAATCCTGGATGATGTGGACCAGTCAGGTATGCGCCTTAAGACTTCTGATTTGTTTCATTCACACATGTTTAACACACAAACCCTGTATATTGAGTTCTTCTCTCAAACAGAAAACAGTTTAATGTTGTGATGTCATGTGTTAGCAAAATCCTCCACTGTGTTTTTAAAATCTATCCACATTCACTCATATCATTTGGATCAGAATTTCTGATTTATACTAAAAAAGTGAAAGATAGTTGTTGACTTTAAATTACCTTGTGGAACACAGCATTTTCAGCTCTAGAGATGTAGATGGACTAATAATAAAGGGTTACTTAAATATAAAATGTCTAAATGTCTAAAATGTCTTAAATCTCACAATAGTCAATTTTGCGTAATATTAGACATTATAATATATTTCAAATGCATTCAATTTACTAGAAGTTAAGTGCTATACTTTCAGTGCTAATCTAACTTTTACATTCAAGTTATATTTTAAAGTGGCATTATAAGTAAAGTATAACCCTACTGCAAAGGTTTTGAATTTGTAACAATGATAAGTGCAAATAGCAAAGTCACCTGGGTGCAATTGGTGACTCACAAAAATATTAAAAGTGTTCACATGATTTAGTTAATATGCAGCGAAGTTAATAATAGATTACTTAACTTTCTACTCCAGATGTACTTTTACTGTCAACTATTGAATGTGTGCTTTTGTCTTTCAGTGGAGAAGTTGTTAAATACAATACCGACACTCACTAATAAAATCTCAGAAGTGGAAAACCTGACCATGGACCTGTCACCGCTCAGCAACATCACAGACAACATCAGGAAAATCAAAGATCTTATTGAATTGGCCCGAGATGCTGCCAACAGGGTCAGAATCCACATACACTTTTCACTTTAAAGACGGGTTTTCATGTTTTTTCCTCATTTTTGGTTGGTTTAGTGGGAGAGCAGGTCATTGAAAAGGGAAAACCTCTACGTCATCAACACAGAAAATTCAATCCAAAATGCAGAGACCATTTACTGTCCATGTAAAGAAATTAAGGTGTTGTCAATTATTATGTGACCTTTCAATCCTTGTTCATAGTATGATTTGGTAACATCTTATGGCATGACTTCACACATCTACTGTCCAACCAGGAAGTAAATTAAATTAAATTATCTTACATATAACAATTCTAACTATTCTTTAGAGAAATTAGTAGTCTACGCTTTAACACAACTTCCGTATTATTGTTTTCAACCCCTTCATTTTGCCTGCAGGTTGGTATTCCCATGAAATTCAACGGAGACGGCTACGTGGAGCTGAGACCGCCCAAAGACCTGGACGACCTGAGAGCCTTCACCTCCCTGTCTCTGAAGCTCCAAAGGCCCACGGGCAGAGGGGACGGCAACCGCAGGCGCCGGCAGACCAGAGGCAACGAAGATCTGTTTGTCATGTACCTGGGCAGTAGAGATGTAAGTCAGTGGGGTGAAATTTGAAGCTCCTGTGTTAAGCTAAATTGATTCTTGTGAGATTTAAGACATGTTATAATGTTGTTACCTCATCAAAAACATACCAGTAGTTTTTTTTAAGTAAATTTTCAAGTTAATAGCAGCCTTTTTTAACTTTAATTCAGTAGAGATTGGCAGTTCCAGGGTTGAGATTATCCAAATGATTCTAGTGAAGCTGTATGGTGTTTAAAAACACAGTGAAGCTGCCTGTATTACCACATGACATCACAAAGTTGAGTGTTTTGCATTCGAGAGAAGAACTCAGCCTAAATATACAGAGTTTGTGTGGTAAATGAAACAAATCACAACTCCAGGTATGTTTTTGATGAAGAAACAACATTATAGCATAGATCAGATAATGTCAAGGCGTGTTGAAAAATATTAGAACAATCAGTTTCCCAAAATGTGTATCATTTTTCACAATCCCTGTTTTCTTCAAGGGTACTTATGGAAAAATGTTCCAGCTCTCACGCTCTAAAAGTACACTTACTTCTAAATTATATACATTTCTATGATAACAATATTTTTTAATTTACCATTGCAAGACTCAACTATAACTATACATTTATGAATTTAAGTTCTCCGTGAGTGATCTAATAGGTAGAACTGACTTAACTTGTTTTAATGCAAACATTTCTCCCTCTCTCTCTCTATTTTAACAGTCTTCTAAAAACTACATCGGCATGGTTTTAAGGGAGAACATACTGTATGGTGTGTACAAACTCAATGGAGTGGAGTATTCCATGAAAACGGGCTTCATCACAAAGTCGGCATCGGAGCAGTCCAGGTTTGACCAAGCAGTCCTAAAGAGGTAAGAAGTCAAAATATCTCCCTTTTATATGTGTCTGTCATGAGAAAAGACAAACTCATGAACACAGAAAAAAAACTTGATACACACTTGTAATTTAGAATGTACCAGGATGCGGAGCTGACCCTCACCAAAGACATTGTGGGAGCAAGAACCACAATTTCAAGTAACGCACAGGGAGACCAAATGAAGAACCTCTTGGATCTTTCCCCTCACGATGTGGTTTTCTATGTGGGAGGATACCCAGCCAACTTCACTGTAGGAGGATATAACTTTAACTCTTTTCACGTTATGTTTATTTCCAAATATTCTAGTTATCTAACTTTTTTGTTCATTCTTAGCCACCCGCTTCACTCAATTACCCAATGTACACGGGCTGCATTGAATTTGGTTTATTCAATGACAAAGCTATAAGCCTTTATAATTTCCAAACTGCATACAAAGTTAACCCAGAGACGCCATGCAAACGGTAAGACACTTCAATAATTCGATCTCTAGAGCTCAAAACCATTGATCATTTATTGAATAAGTTGTTATACTAATTATTTTAAAGTTAAGCTATAGTTTGTATTTCATTTTTAGCTGCTTATTCTCTAAAAAGTGTAACTATTGATTTCTGAAATGACATGTATTTTTTCATCCTACAGACAAGTGCTTCCTCAGGAGTCTGCTTTCTTTGAGGGCACTGGATATGCCAAATTTTACTTAAATAAAGTATCATCCCTCATCATCTTAGAATTATCCATCAATAGCCGCTCGGAAAATGGACTTTTGTTGTACATGGGGACCAAGGTATTCATTTATTTTTTTGGGCGTTACTAGCAAAAATAATTGTAACTCTTTACAGTATTACATGCATAATTTTTTTTTGTTTTTGTTTGTATTTAGGACAAATACATTGCTTTGACGATTGAAAAGGGTTATGTGCAACTCTATAGTAACTGCCTCAAAGAACCACCAACATACAGCAAGATCAAATTATTCCCTGTATGTTTTTTAAATGTATTTTATTTCGTCAGCCATTGTAGTATTTTTCTAATTCTGACATATTTTGCTCTTTTCTTTTCAGCGTGACGATTTTGCAAACGGCCTCATTTTTTTCAGAGGCTCTGGGGGGATCACAGTGAACATAGCTAAAACCGTCGTGGTCAGGGCTAATGCTGACTTTAACCTGTCCGACTTTACTGAATATTACATCGGTGGTGTCCCTGAAGAAATACGAGAAAGGTATGATGACAGCAGAAAATACTCTAAAGGATACACTGTATATTTTCAGTCAAGTCTGGACACAATTTTTTTCTCTATTTTCATGACTATTCTCATTTAAATCTGGCTCAAAATCTGTGTACAGAAACACATATGATTTAGTAAGTAAAATGTTTAAGATTTTAGATTCTTCAAAATGGCCGCCCTTCACTTTGATTATTGCTTTTAAGCACCAACAAGGCAGACCTGTGATGTGAAAATCATAAGGCCAGAGGTTTGCAGTGTCGAGGGTGTCTACTTTGAGGAGTTAGAATCAAAAACAAATATAAAAAAAACCAAAAACATATTTAGAGTTAAAAATAAATCTTGCATACATAATTCCATACTTATGTTTGAATGAGAAATTGAATGAGAAAGTGCATTTGACAGGTTGTGTGTATTAGGGAATAAAACCTGTATTATCTTTTTCTTTTTTTTTCCTCAGACATAACATCACAATACAGCCATACAAAGGCTGTGTCAAAAATATTAAGCTGGACAGAACATACAAACCTATCGATGAGGAGGTGGGCATCAGCAAAGGATGTCCTCAGGAGGCTATGGTAAGATATGTCTCTGGTAAATTGAGACAAAGTATTCACATTATATTCACATTATGTTTTAGATGAAAATCTCCAAATGATAAGATAATGAGCTGGTAACACGCTGCTATTCCGACGTGCCGCTATTTAGGCACTGACGTCTAATTGTCAGAGTAGCGGCATAAACATTATTTTTCAAGCGTCCCACTACTTCAACTTTTGTTTCAAGCTTCCCCCTATGCTGACTTTTTTTTTTTTTTTTGTGAGTAGCAGAACTTTACTATTTTTCAAACATTCCACTTTTCCGACTGAATAATATAAATGTGATGTTATACTTTGCGCTCCCTATGTCATAAGATGGTCAGGAGAATACTCTGACCACACAGGATATCAGAGAGCGGAGAATAACATATAGCCTAAATAAAAAACCAACCAAGTTCATTGCGTCAGTTCAATGAGGTAAGACTTTCTTAGCCCAAAACGAACATTTGACTGCCAACATATAATGATGAGATTTGATTGTATATGCATTCATTCTCCATTTCTTTGGCCAAATCAGTTCCATCTCAGTGATTGCTGGCCAAGCTTGGCTAAGCATTGCAATTTGAACAGATAAGAAACTTCACCTGCAATTCAGAAAAGAGACAGAAAAGGGAGATATTAGGCCGATAGAAGTGGCAACGGGGCTGTAGGTTTATGTTTAGACCTAAGGATGTCAGTCTTACATAGGCTCATTATAAACTTCTTTTTTTCAAGACAATGCAGTGACGTGTATTTACCTTGTTGCCATGTTTCGGCTGATCCATCTTCAGAAGTGTCACCGGTGTTGGTGGTGATGTGCCGTGTATCAGCTGTTGTTACTTCCTGTAGGTGTGGTCATGGCTCAGGTGTGTGACAGGAGGAACGCTTCGTCATCGCGGTTAATGCTGTCCGTGCCTTGTTTTCTGATTTCAATGGGCTCCTTGATCCACCGTTTGAGCTTGTTGTTCTCCGATCCAATGACCTGTGCCCGTCTCAATCCATAATGTGGTTATTTCTTTTACAGTGGTCTGATATAGCAGATTTTAGGTTTTCCTGCTCTGCTTTCTTTTTCTTTTTGTGTGGTCAGTCTCCCACGATGTTTCCTTTTCGCATTCCCTTTGGTTTTTCCATTTTTCTGATGGGAAATGCTTAGCCTGTTTCTCCTATGTACGATGTATTGCATGATTTGCATTGAATTTCGTAGATGGCGTTGCATTTTTGTTTTTATCTTATCTTTGGTGTGTACGAGCTGTTGTATGGTTTAACTCCAGTGCTTACGTTGTGTTTTTTCATGGCTCTGGGTGGGTTCAGTTATTCCTCTAATGTATGTTAGTGTGACTCTGTTCTTTTGATCCTGCTGTCCTCTGTTTGTTTATTGTGGGTTTTTTCTCCAGGGTTTGTTGGTTTTATTAATGACCTGTTGTCGACCTTTGTTTATGGCCCAGTTGGGATACTGACATTGTTTGAGTGCTTGTGTGATGTGTCTCCTCCTCTTCCTCGTCGGTGTGTCTGTGATGAGTGTGGCTTGTTCAAAAAGTGTTCTCACTACTGAAGGTTTATGCGCAATGGGATGTTCGGATGTCCAGAGTAGATATCGGTCTGTGTGTGTGTGGATTTCCTGTATACTGTCAATTTGATACTGGCTTCTGCGATGTGATGGATTTTAATGTCCAAAAATGATATAGCTCCGTCTTTCTTCTCCTCTCCTTTTCTTCTCCTGAATGTTGAGATGGTCCATGAGTTCTTGTGTGTGTCCTCAACAAGGTAAATACACTTTACTGTATTGTCCTGAAAAAGAACCCAACAAGGTAATGTACGTGAGAAGACAATATGAACATCGTTGGCTTAATGGTCTTAAAAGTGTTGGAAAACCAGCATGTCTAAATAGAAACTAAATTGGAGCAGGCTGCAGATCCCTAATGATCCATGGGTGTCATAGATTATAACTATACAGCAAATACAAGCACAACATGTCTTCTTTAAACTTTGTCAAACCAGTGTATATGCATATTTAAAGGTTCTGGTGGAGGTGTTTGTAATATTCATTCAACAGTAAATCATAAATTCATTACAGGGGTTTATATGGCGTGTGCAAGTGTGAACGCAACCTAAATATACAACATCACACAAATGTAATTTAAATGAAACCATTATATTTTAAAATGTCTGTGCAGATTTCTCGTAAAGCTGAGTTGAACATTGGCAGCTCCTTGTCAGCAGACCTCGCTGGCTTCACTCTGGACAAGGATGTGACCCTCTCCCTTGGATTCAGAAGCACAGAGAAACAGGGTCTCCTCCTACAAAACAAGAAACTAGTTAGTCTCTTATCTTCCATTTAATATGAATGACTATTAGGATGGAATGGGATGGAATTTAAATGTGTTATTGTGTTTTTTTAGGCTAATGGGTTGAATCTAGCACTAGAGGATGGATATGTGACTCTAGTGTTCAACAACAAGAGATGGCGCTCCAACAAAAAGTACAATGATGGACTGTGGCATTACTTAACTGTCACCAGAAGAGGAGAAACGTAAGAGAACCATAGTTTGATGTTAAAGAGCCTGTACCTGATTTCATACCATGAGTCAGGAACATGTTTTAGCTTCTTAGTCCTTAGCCACTGTGATACTGTATCATGACACTCAAACAACTGTCTGGGATAGTGTTATGCAGTAGCAGTAGTAGTAGTAGTAGTAGTAGTAGTAGTAGTAGTAGTAGTAGTAGTAGTAGTAGCTCAGCTGATAGAGCGTTTGTAAAAGTATCATAACTTCTCTGCCATTTCAGCAGGTCTCAAACTATTATAAAAATATTTTTACTTTCCAGTCCAGTTAAGAAATGTGGGGTTGAATGTAGTGAAGTAAAAGTAAAAAAATATCCACTGTAAAATGTACAGTAAAGTAAGTAAAGTAGAGATAGAATAGAGGAAAATGCTATAAAAATAAAATTGATAGATGATATTTTACGGTCTAAATCTAATCTTACCTTCATGTTCATCTTCATCTTCATTGAAATTTGAGCAAAGGATTATGGTCTATATAGTTCTCTTTGCATATCACACCCCTCCCAATCTTTAAAGTGCAGAATATAGGTTACATCTAAATAAGATTGTGGTAAACAATAAGATTATGTTTTTTTTTGTGTTTTTTTTTCAAATAGAGTCAAATTCTTAATCGATGATGAAGATGGAGGCCAGGAGCAGAGCGGCTCCATGCTCATCCCAGACACAAATGGTGCAGTGGTCCTGGGTAAAGACAAGTTCAAAGGCTGCGTTTCCAACCTGTACACGAGACGGTGAGTCTTCTTTAAGATCAGTCATTCAGCATAATAAAGTACACATAGTAATGCTTGATTTATACTTTGTATTATTCGTATACAGACCAGACAACCTGTTCAGAGCTGAAGATCTAAGTTTGTTCACGAACACTGGAGATGCTCTTCTAGACGTGTGCAGTGCTCAGAGTCCCGCCCAGCTCATGCTCGACCGCTCGCCTAATAAAGTGAGAATTCATTTGTTTTAGTCACAATAAAATGGCTATGTAGTTATGTTATTGTTTGTATTATGATGAAATACTCACTGATGATTGATTTCACACAGTAAGGAGCAGTATCAAAGAACTACCAGGTGTAAATGGTTTTAAATTCATCATTCATCCCCAATAGGGCTGCATGATTTGGGGAAAAAAACTGAACTGTAATTTTGAAGTACTGAGTTTGGACTTGCAATATGTGTTTAAAAAGTAGCATAAAGAAGCGTACAGAAGCATGAACATTAGCATTAACATTAGATTTTTGTATAAAAATGATGGGATATTGGCGATATTGGAATAACACAGGGCCCCTCTAATACTATATTGCACAAAATATAAAAGAATATGTTTTCACCTTAGATTTACATGTTAAAACAATATATTCCTGTGGACCAACTGCAGTATTTGCCTTTACCAACAGAAATTTTTATATGATTGCAGTATACTAGTACTGTGCAGCCCTATACAATTAATATCATTCTTATTACTCGAGATGCACCTGGAAATAAACATGACCATTTCATTTGTGATTTAAGTGTTGTTGACATTGTTTTTTTTTTTGCTCAATTATTTACAGAGGTGAAGCAGATCGACTGGTGCTGACCAAGACCTAACGCCAATCATTTTAACATAATTGCAGATTGCACATGAATGTTTTGTTTATTTTGTGAAATTATGTTATATTTCTAATAAAAGGCTGCCGTAATAACAAAGCCATCACTTTTGTCTTTACCATTTTGTGCATCTTAACAATCACTTGAATAATACACATTAATTTAACCCAATCATAACTAACTCCCATTTACCCCCTTTTTCCACCTACTACTTTTACTTAAATCACTAATTAACTTGTGTGTTTTCACTTAGGCCTGTCACAATAACTACTAAATTTAATTATTCAATCTATTCAATGTATGATAATTGGAAGAATATTGTGGGGATTCATATTTATCGTGTGTATATTTTCTTTGTACTACTGGGAAATAGTACATTTTTTGGCCATAGAATAAGATTTGAGCCATAAAAGGTTCAATTAATAATATCTATGATTCATTACAGATGCAAACTAAGTACCAAACTGTTTCCTTGTGCTGTTTATTTATTGCAGCTCATGATTTTTTTAAAAAGATTGTACATTTAAAATTGTTTTTGTGGTTTAAATCTGCTCTAGATTTGTTGCGTCAGGCATAAATTAGTGTCATTATTCTCATTTATCGTCTATATTTACTTCGAACTTCAAAAATTGTTATTGTGACAAAGCTTATCTTCACAGCAAAAATATCACTTTTCCAGTTTGAACAGTATGCACAAGCACAATATCCTGGCATTTTAACAAAGCATATTATATGTTCACAAGTTTCTCCTTCACTCAACAATCTGTTATGTTAAGAAAGACCTTTAACAAAATCGTTTTTTAATAAAATCACTAACAATGTTTTCTGTATTTATGTGGAATGCAAAGTGGTACTACAGCCATGTCAAACCACTCGCTTTATCACCAGTACAAACAAGAACACAAAGTATGTGTTCTTCAGTTCTTTAAATACATTATTAAATTATGTGATTATAAATATTTAATTCTGTCCACTTTAAGCATACATTAAAATAATATAGACATTTAACTTGCTGATAGAGTTTCACATAAGACTATTCCATGAATCCTTACATTTTCATTACATGGTTTAGACTGACTGATTTACTCTCCTCTTATTTGAGTGCTTCTATCCAAAGACGGGTCCTGTAGTATGATTTATGCAGCGGTTAGGTGTGTTGTAATACCCATATTTCTTGCTGTTGTAGGAGGGCGTGGCGCGTGCAGTGAATGAGAGTGTATCCATGTGTATTCTGCCAGCCACGGTCCCACACGCCTATCGCCTTGGGGGACCCATCAGCAGGCTCAGCTACAGCCTCCCACTACAGGTGCTGCAGCCCAGGTCAGACTCTAACTTTACACTCATGCTATCAATTCAATATAAATATAATCTTTATCATTTGTACTTAAGTAGAAAAAGTATCTGATTTTAGTCACTGTGAAAAGTGTTTTTTTGGGGTTTTTTTGTTTAATATTCTGGTGTATAACATTAACATTATGTAAAAAAAATAAAAATAAAAATAA
>JACN01000735.1:0-10209 GCA_000787155.1 Scartelaos histophorus | reverse complement strand
TTTTAATCGGCTTTAGTCCTGGGACAGATGTGTGTTGGTCTGGCAGGCTACAAATGAATATTATCACAAAGAAATGTTCAGCTGAATAGATTATAGTAAAATTATTTTCCTTTTGAATATTTTGAATTATATTATATTATATTACATTACATTACATTACATTACATTACATTACATTACATTACATTACATTATATTATATTATATTATATTAATTTATATGTATTACTTTTTCTTGGTTATTTAGTATAGTCTGAAATAGTCATTGTAAATTGCAATATTGATCTGAATAACTTAGTAATAAAAACAGGTTAATTGACCTCCTATTCAAAACTAAAGAAGCTAGTCTGAATATTTGGAATAAGGCAAGTAAAAGCAGTGGGAAAAGGATAGAGGGCAGGTGAAAAATAAGATTTTAACCCTAACCCTAGCCTCGAAGGGAGAATAATACAGGATTACTGAGTCAGACATCCATGACTCAATGAAAATAGAACATGTGAGTAAGATAAAGTTGAGGGAACACTGTTATAACATGGTTAAAAGATGATACACATTTATTCTACATAATATGTCCCCTTTAACTGCCTCTCTTACTCTTACTTTGTATCATTGTCTCCTACCTTGCTTCCTAACTTGTCCCCTTGTCTCCTTGCTCCCTAGGCCCAGAGGAAGGAGGTGTTTCTTCAGGAGCGTTATGGGCACTTCCAGTTGAGGGACCCGTTCCTGGCTCTGCAGAGGGACATGCAGTGCTCCGTTGCTGGGGACAAGGACACTCGAGTCCAAGGCTCCAGCCCCATGGCCGTGCTGCAGGCCGTCATGTCCCACTGCAGGAAGATGCAGGAGAGGATGTCTGCACAGCTCGCCGCTGCAGAGACCAGACACAAAAGGGTGAGGCCAGGTGCAGACTGGGCCTAGACCAGGTTCAGACTGGGCCTAGACCAGGTTCAGACTGGGCCTAGACCAGGTTCAGACTGGGCCTAGACCAGATTCAGACTGGGCCTAGACCAGGTTCAGACTGGGTTTAGACCAGGTTTAGACTGGGTTTAGACCAGGTTTAGAATGGGTTTAGACCAGGTTTAGAATAGGTTTAGATCAGATTTAGACCAGGCACAAGAGTGTGAGACCACATTTAGACCAGGCACAAGAAGGTGAATGCAGCTTTAGACTGGGTTTAGACCAGGTTTAAACCAGGCACAAGAGGGTGAGAGCGAGTTTAGACTGGACTCAAGGCAGGCACAAGAAAGTGAAAGCTGTTAGACCTGGTTTAGACCAAATTAGTTCTGGGCTTAGGCTGGGTTTAGACCAGACACAAGAGGGTGGGATCTGTTATACCTGGGTTTAGATCACGTTAGAACTGGGTTAGACTTGAATTAGACTAGGTTTAGACAAGATTTAGACCTGGGTTAGACCAAGTTTAGACTGTGTTTAGATTGGGTAGTTTAGAAAGTCAGGCCTGGCACAAGAGGGTGAGATCTGGGTTATACTGGGTTTGACCTGGTTTAGTCCTGGTCTAGACCCTTGGCCAATTTTCAATCTGTGGTAATTGCTGGTAAAGTTCTTGTTATAGTTTGAATAGGACTACAACAATCATCTGAATAACTGTAACTCCTCATCTACTAAAATAATAGTGTCATATTTTGTTTGATCATTGATCATCCCCATACCTCCATGGGGACAAATATTTTGGTTTTGACTGTAATTTTCCATAGCGTGGCATTAAACTTACCATCTTCCTTTTATTGAATCACAAACTTACCTCTTCACAGATCTATGTCATTGGGTCTGGTGGCACTATCTCTCACTATCTAGGGTGGGACATTCAAAGCAATAACTGTCTGTAACAAATAGATGGCAGACCCTCCGCCCAAAAAGTTACAAAGTGCACCTTTTAATTCTGCTTTTGAGACAGATTTAGTTTAGTTTAGTCAGCCGACTTTAGGTTAGGTGTAATGAGAATCGAACCCCTAAACGTAATGGTTAATGGGCGCATGACTCTACTGTCTGAGCTACAGCTGAGAGCCGTGAGAGAGCAGCCGAAATATCCCGTTACACTTTTAAATCTGATTCACGAGTCATTCCTCTGAGGTGAAGTCTACTCGACGACAAGGGCATTCCAGTAAGCGCTGCGTGTCATTGGTGGATTTGAATGTCCCAGGGCAGCACGTGATTGGCCGATTTAAAGGCTCAGATCTTGTATGACAGGAAGTAAAGCTGTGTAATCTGCTTTGACATGAGATTTATATGAGACGAAGGATTATTCACACATTCTCCTCCTCTCTGTGTGGGGAGAGAGAGGCGGCGGCTAACTTAAGTTAGAGTATGAGTTATGAAGTATTGAATTTAAAAACGTTGTGTTCATGTTTGTGTCAGATGCCCTCCCATACTCTTATATCTCTGAGTGATCTGTAAATTTGTGGTGTAATCAGTTTCAATATTTGTGAATTTTCTTTTGAATAATTCTTGAAAATAGCATCTAATAAATACAGAAAAACTTAGGTTTAGAGTTATGGCACACTTTATTGTCAACATAGGGACATTTTTCCTCTTTATTTGGCCCATCCTCATTACCATTATCACTTCCATAGTTGGCGGATTGGCCTGTAGTGCATATTTTGGGTTGATGGGAGAAACTGGAGTGTCTGGAGGAAACCCACCCAGACACAGGGAGAACATGCAAACCCTACACAGAAAGGCAACCTGGTAGTCAAACCCACAACCTTTTTCTTGTGAAGCATGAGTGCAAGTTACTCTGTGCCACTGTGCAATATTGTACTAAATCATGTTTAATTTAGTATTTTGATCAATTCAATTCATCAATTAGAACAACCACCCAGAGAAAACCAGAGCAGGTATGAGGAGAACATGCAAACTCCACACAGAAAGCAAGATATAAAACAATACACTACAACTTTACAAACCTGATGCAGTAGTAGTACTAATAGTAGTAGTAGTAGTAGTAGTAGTAGTAGTAGTAGTAGTAGTAGTAGTAGTAGTAGTAGTAGTAGTAATAGTACTAGTTTCATTAGCCAGATGCTGTAATAGTAGTAGTAGTAGTAGTAGTAGTAGTAGTAATAGTACTAGTTTCATTAGCCGGATGCTGACTGTGTTGTGATAGCACTCTGAAGGTGGAGTGACTTAGTGCAGAGAGCAAAGGGAGGGGAGACTCAAAAGCAAAAATGGTGTTAAAAACGAAAGTGAAACTTATGAAACATTAATATGCTGTGTTTTTTTTTTTTCATTTATAGCATTTTCAAAACAATAAAAGGTAACATGGTGCTCTAAATATATGTGTTAATACCTCACAGATGTAAAATACCACACTTTAATACCAGTGTTGCTCAGAATTTCTGCATGAGCTAAGTGTGACACCACTGCTCTAAATCAAATTTAGGTCATTTTCACTGGCATTTTGATTCTTTCCTGTAGTGATATTTCAGAGCAGTTTGTACATGTCCAGACCTGCTCCAGAAGACTGATGATCTGAGCTGGTATCATCCTCCTGTATACGGGTTAGACCAGTCACAAGAGCACTGTGTCAAATCCTTTACAACTGTGAACCCTCAGAGTTCAAAACAAGGACGGACAAGGAACAAACAAGGACATTAATACACTGTAGAATTCATTAATTTGACTGGTTTAGTTTTGGTTTAGTCCTGGTTTGGTCTGTTTTGGATATTAGCTTCTTTATAGCTAATAAAATAAAAATAGATTTTCTCTGCATCTTTACTGATAGAAAAGCATATTAAGCATTAAAACAAGAAAAGAGCTTCTCTCTTATAACAAATTGAAAACATTTTAATGATTTCTGTCCAATCAAATTGCCTGATAGCCTCTTCTCCCCTCTGTTGCCGGGTAGACTCTGTGTTTCTATCTTTACCCCGTCCCCTGTGCGTGCCTTATTGAATTATCCATGAGTTTGTGCTGTACTTTAGTCTTGTATATCGCTTTATGGACCACTCTCTCTTCTCTCTCTTTTAAGGATAAAAATAAAACGGGTTTTGTAGATCTGAAATATTAATTACAAGTTGAAGCACAATGTGAATTATGATTGCGAAATTACAAAGACCTGTTCTGAAATGCATGGGAATCTTCGATTAGTTTAGCAGCTCAGATTTCAGTCTTCTCACAAATATGAATGAAAAGGTGTACATTGTAAGTAACTTTTTTTTTGTTTTTTTATCACCATGGAGATGTTATTGCTTTGCCTGAAAGTTCCACAGTTGCCCTGTTTCCATGAGAGTTTTAAATCTGATTAAGAATAATTTGATTCGGATTAAAAATTTGTTCTGCTTTAAAAGACCATGTAAACACTTAATTCCTAATAATTATTCGGAACTAAACTTATCTGAAATTAAACTTTATTCTGAAGTGGGTGTTTTAGTCAGATTTTAAAGCCAATTTAATGTTAACATTAACATTTATTATAAAAAATAATTCCAGTTGTTCAGCGCATGCACGTTGGGTCGTTCTTCTGACACGATGACGCTCTGCAAAAAGGCGCCCGGAGCAAACTTTGGTCTCGAACCGAAACAATTTTTCTAATAAGTGCACAAAAACAAGTAGATACAGTTGAAGCAGAAGAACAACAAAGCTAAAGAACATAACAGCAAAAGCGATACGAAAAAGCAAAACACCGGTAGCATCTGATTGTGTGTTTTCTTCAGGTTAACGTAAATACGTTCGTGTCCCTGTCCAATCAGAACCCTTCTTGAGCCCCAGACATTCAACCAAATTAAATAAAGCCGATTTAACATGTTTTCCATGTAAACCTTAATTTGGTATTATTATTCCCATATAAACTCGAAGGAGAATAATTTAAACCCGATCTATTTCATTTGGAATCATTTAATTTGGAATTAAAAACTTTAAAGGGCCCATATTATGCTACATTTCTGATTTCCTAATCACAAACATATCTGGAGTTGTGTTTTCTTTCATTCACACATATTTTAGACACAAAACCATATTTGAGTTGAGTTCTTCCCTCAAACAGAAAATACTCTGTTCCACCTTATGATTTGATGTGGAAATACAGGAAGTGCTCCACTGTTTTTCAGTCATACTCCTTCACTAGAATCATTTGGATAATTTCATCCATGGAAGTGCCAAACTCTGCTGAACAAAAGAGAGTAAAAAGAGCTGTTAACTTGAAAAACGCAGCTTCATGATTTCACAAAGTGGAACAGAGCATTTTGTGATTTGTAGGTGCAGACAGTTATCCTTAATAATAAAGGATCACTCAAACATGTGTGAATGAAACAATACACAGCCCATGTTTTTGATGAGGTAACAACATTCTAATATAACCAAATGCTCACCATCACCAGCATCAATTTTGCTTAATACAGGACATTTAAATTATCTGTACAGTTTCATCCATTACAGATATTAATTGCTCTGAAAAACATGCATTTTTACTGTGCTCGTGCCCAAACCTTTAGCAGTTGTTTTTAGTGGTATCGGTTAGTCTCTCAAAGTTTTCCTGCGTTGTTGGGAAAACTTTTGAAATGTTCCACACTATGGCATTAAAATGATGAGTGTGGCCATGCTTTCCGGCTCCATCGACTCGGCTCCAATTACATTGAGAATCACCCGTTTCTGTAACTGCTGTCACACTCCTCTTTTTGGTTTTAAAATGTCCATATTAATCCGCTCTACACGATCCTGATGTTTATTTCACTGTTTTGTCCATGAATCCATTCCTATTCCTCATATGGACCTCGCTTCCAAATTTACCTCAGAACTCCAAGCCTCGATGAGCTTCACTTGACTGGATGTTGTGGGTAACGTCACACTCGCTTAGTCCACTTTTTTATCCAGTCTATTATTCTTATAGTGAGCTTGCACCTACACGGATCTAAACTGTAACTCGGCTTGTCTCCATGGAAACAGATATTCCTATATAGCGGAACATTCTAGGCAGAGGCTCAGAGACGTCAGAAAAGTTACGCAGTGCATGCAGTGTTAAAATTTGCAAAACTATTCACAATATTTGCCCAAACCTTTAGCAGTTGTTTTTAGTGGTATGGGTTGGTCTCTCTCGGTCTCCCAGTGTTGTCGGGTTAATTTTAGTCCGAGCTCGACCAGTGAAGCTGCAGTTACAGAGTTTTAAATAGAATGACCCCACTTCCTCCCCACGACTCAGCAAATATTTAGCAAGGCACTTCACAGCCGAGCTAAAGTTCCCGGTTGTAAAAATAAGGCAAACAAACTTGTAGCGCCGTATTTAAGTGTGTTATGGTAAAATGCACTCAACAATTTACACTAGAGTCATATGTAGTGTCGTCACGATAGTAAAATTTCAAATGTCGTTTTCATACTAAGGAACAGACTCATTACAGATTCTGACAAGACAATGCTAATAATAATACAAAAAAATAACACTCTCTTCTTTCTTTAGACAATTCTTTCTTTTTAGCTGATGTCATCATTGCAGCAATGCTAACTGTAGGGATGGCTCTGTCTAAATTTCTGTTACTCAAATTAGACTTTAATTTGACCTTTAATTTCATGCAATCTGAGATCTGATTTAGCTGAAATACAACAGGTGAGGTTTGTGCGGTTAAACAAATCTGCCAAGCATCAAATTAGAGTTACAGGATAGCTAGCATTAGCATAGCTCAGTTTTTTTCAGTTCAGTCACTCAACACCATTTTGTTACCTTACACCCCCTAAACAGAACCATTAACACTTGTATTGATCCTGAATATCTGTTGTTTAAATCCATGTTCTGATTTTTTTGGTTTTTGTTGTTTGAGTTTTCAGACAATCAAACTTTTTGGCATTGTTTTTAATGGCAGATTTTCATAAATATACAAAAAGCATAATACAAAACAATAAGCTATACAAACTTGATGTGATGCAGTAGTTTCATTAGTAGGTTGCACACAGATTGGGTTGTGATAGCGCTTTGAAGGGGGAGTGACTTAGCATCGGGAACATTGGGACGTATGCACAAATGAAACCGAAATGTATAAAACATGTAAATACATTGTTTTCCGATGAATATATAATTTTCAAAACAATAAAAGGTAAAATAGTGATCTAAATATGTTATGCGTTAGTAGTACATTGCCCCATAAAAGTGAAATAGTCCCTTTTGTAGAATTCAAACGCTACAATACACAGTAAACAGTTGTAGCAGTGGCTGAACAGCTCAGACTGGTAACACGCAGCTCTGGATAATGCCGTCATCAGCTTTAATGACTTTTCCAACTGAGACATGAGCCCTGCTGCGTGAGTGATGGTACACCCGGAAGTTTGCTCAAAATAATCTTTAACTTTTTCAGCGTACTGTTTTTTTTTTTTAACCTGAAAGATGCCATATTTGCCGTTAGATGGGAAGCAGAGTCCTGTGTAACTCCATGGGTGATGTTTTTGAATTACATTTCAAAAAAGAAAATCCATAAGTGTTGAACCATATCCTTTCCTCTTTCACGAAATGGGTCCACATGTTTGCCACTACTTTTTACAGAGTGTGCGGCTTTTAGTGTCCAAAAATACGCTGTATAAAACCAATCCATTATTTTTTATTTAATTTTTTATTTTTATCTACTGAAATATTTCTCATTTGTATGTATGTATGCTGAAAGACATTAAACTTGAATTTATTTCAGTCATATCTTAGAGTGATAATCTGCTCCACCTTTTGATCTCATAAAAGGGAACATATTATAAAAATCAATTTTCAATGGAGTTTATTTAGATTTTTGATTGATTCAAACGTGTTTCTGTAATGCTCAATCTTGTATAGTCCTGCAAGGTGTGAATGCTCAAATTTGTGTTTTCACCTACTCTGTATGCAGTTATTTAAAGCAAATCTAGGTTTCACAAAGGTCATATTTCAAGAAAAAGCAAGAAGTCAATTGAAATGTGGTTCTTATTATAGTGTTTACAGAGTGAGTGACAGAATAAGATTTGCAGTTTTGAAGTCAATGCGCCTTTTTCTATTATGTTGTTTTAGATCAGTTTTGCAGTTAACAAAATATAAAATCCTGATCTACGTATTTCATATTTTCATCTAAATACCTGAAAAAACATCTTTATAGTATCCATGTAATCCAGGAACATCTTTTGCATCCCCTCTGACCTATTTTATTCTTTGCTCTTTTACAGTTGGAGATGGAGAAGCTTCAGTTGCAGAGTCTGGAGCAGGAGCACCGTAAGCTAACGGCACAGCTAAAGGACGAGCGCGACAAGAACAAGCATATCGTCATGATGCTAGTGCGTGAGTGCAAGCAGCTAGCTACACGCGTCGTCGAGGAGTCGCAACGATTCGACGAACTACAGACAAAATACGATGAGGAAACACGTGGCTCCGGGCGACTACAAGAGGAGCTGGAAAACGAGAAGCAAAAATCTCAACAAATGGAGGCTACAATGGAGAAACAATTGTCTGAATTTGACACAGAGCGGGAACAGCTACGTGCTAAGCTAACCCGCGAAGAGACAGAGAATCAGAACTTACGACAACAAATTGAAACACTTAGGACTGGTCAGAGCGATAGCAAAGAAGCTAAAGCTAACGAGCCCGTTAGCGAAACGGAAATTAGTAAAGTTGAAACTGCTTCGGTTTCTGTAGCGACAGACCCAGTACCATCCAGAACAATATCATGCCAAACGGACAGCGAGATCGAGGCGCCAAAAAAGGGCCCTCTGAGCATCCCTGTGAAGCCAAGTCCAGCCAATTACGTGGGGCTGAGTTTACCGAAAACCCGGGCCCTGAGTTCGGAAAACGGATCGGAGTCGGCGCAGCACGTGAGCGGAATACCAACCGGAGTCAGCCCTCGAGTCCAGGCAGCCAGGTACAAGTTCCAGGAGCAGGACCAAAATCAGAACGGGTCTCAGAGCAGTCCTCCCGCCAGAGACCTCTCCCCAACCAACAGAGACACCAACTTCGCAGCCAAACAGCAGGCCAGGCACACGGTCACGCAGGTTAGTCTGATGGAGATTGTTTTTTTTTTTAATTCTGTACATTGTGAAAGCATAATTACAAGCTATATGCCAGTTGTGTACAAAACAGCGAGTGAAGCGCTAAACTCTGTTCATCTGATACGGGACCAGTGAGCTCCTTTGTTTCACGTGCATCATTTAAAAAAGCTAATCTGATTTGACGATCCTGTTTGGCTGGGCTCCAGACACAGCAAAGGATGTCAGGACCAGACTGATGTTCATTTGTATTAAAATAAAGAGATATCATTGATTTACAAGGCAAATACAATGTAATTCTTCTGGTGTAGTAGACCCACCTGCTTGTCTCCATAGAGATGCTTTTGCTTTGCCTGAAATGTTCTCAAAATGTCAGTGTTTTTATTGGTAAAATTGTGAGTGGATTTGCTTCTCCACACATCTGACCTGCAACTTTAACTTTAACTTTGCAGCTTCACCTGCTTTTTGTAGCAATATTCTTCATAAAGCAAAAACATCTCTATTGAGAAAAACAGCTTTTGGGCTCAGCACGAAAATTTACCCTCTGCAAAGGGGTCATTTAAATTAAAGGTTAAACACAATGATTGCGACTATCTATGGGTTTCAGAATTAGAAAAAAATAGGACTGTAGCCAATTTAAAACAGTACATATACAGTATAGTATAGTACATAAACTGAACTTAATGATCAGCAAACAGTATTATTTGCTCATTCCTTTTTATTTATGTATTTATGACAGTTTTTTACCTTATTCTTTTTTTCAGGTTTTATCGCGATTCACAAGTCCCCCAAGCTCCACGCCGCTGCGACCGGGTCTCCCCCACTCGGCCTCGGAAAGCGGGCCATTTCCGGGGCGACTGAGCCACCCGATCGGCATGAAGTCCCCGACCGTCGCCCGCATCGACCGAGGGAACCCGCCCCCAATCCCGCCCAAAAAGCCGGGCCTGTCGCAGACACCCGCCCCCTCCGTGAAGGCGGGGGAGGGGGGCAGGGGAGGACTAAAGATCACACCACAACTGCCCCCCAAACCGGCCCTGGACCTGGTACCTCCGCTGGCCGCCTCTCAGGTAGAAAGAGCTACTGTATGTGAATGCGCCAGTGAACTCAAGTCTGTGTATTTAATGTGTCATGCATGAGTCATTTAAACATAGTGAGATGTGGAATAGTAATGTTTCTGGTAGAGAGAGAATACATTCTGAAGTGCAATATATATATAAATATAAATACTAAAAACTAAACACTAAAACCTAAGACTAGATTTAAACCACAAAAACTATTCTA
>KN502318.1:4661-43095 GCA_000787155.1 Scartelaos histophorus | reverse complement strand
ACACACACACACATTATATAAAATAATATATATATCCTTCTTCTGTACACAGAATATTTCTTCACTGGTTTTGTTTTTGGGATATTTCATGGATCTTTGAATGCCTCCTCCCGAGCGTCCTCCTGCTGTTTCTGCATGTTTAATGTATCAGTCATTCAGGAGGGGAGTGACTGCGATGGCAATGTCTTTTAGAAGGGAAGAACTTGCCGTTTTCCTACTCCGGCACCAGGTGTAAGTGAAATTGACAGGGCTCTCGATACACGCTGGAAATATGTTATTGTATGAGACATCCATTATTCTCCAGAACTTTACATCACACACTATCTTGGCCGAGTACTCTGATCTGGATCGCTGGGTGGTTAAAGGAAAAGGGGAGGGTTGCACCACTTAAGTGAGTCAGTGTACAATAAATTAAAGTCCAAAGACAAATCGATTAAGAGGGCTGTATAGTCAAACTTTAGACAAGACTTAAGGGAAAAACAAACTTGTTGTCTGTTGTAAGATAAAAACATGTGTAAAGTTCATTGTAAACACCACTGAGCTGCTGCATGAGTTCATAGTTGGCACTCAGTGGGAAGCAACAGGGTTTGTATAATTCATTATAATTCTTGGGCTAAAATGGTTTGAAAAGTAGTAAGCACACAAGCAAAACACGAAACATGGCAAGAATAATGATAAACCACAGTGAACACAGGGGTCAAAGGAAGAGGCAAAAGAAAGAAGAAAAAAGACTGAAATTTACCCCGTTAATCCACAGCAAAGTTTTTGTTTGGTAAATGGATTTACCCTCAATGCACACATTAATTGTTAAAAGTAATGTCAATCCACCTTTAACCCAAAAGGTATTAAGTTCAGTGGAACTGATACAGCCATTGTGTATATTGAGTATTGATTTGTGGGGATAAACATGTAGCAACAACAGTCTTTTGCCAGTTGCCGCAGTGGGTCTGGCAGTTACCTCCTGACCCTGAGGCCACTCTGGCTCTCACCTGTGTACCTGAGACTAAACTGCTGTGGGGCACCTGACGCAGGCACAATATGAGAGGCTACCACCCTGGAGCAGCGGCATTTCAGCTTCTAGGAAATGTTTACATATAGCATCATCCAATATTTCCTGGCTTTAGTGTGACGTTTCCTGGCCCATTACCTTGCTAGATATGCTCTCTCTATAACTGTATCTTGGACCAACTTGTTACATTTGAAAAGCGTTGTTTGAACCAGTGGAGCCCAGCCCTGTCCAAGGCCTCCGTTCACTGTCACACATACAAACTACTCATTCCTCCCCTTCATCCTTTTGTTAGAAAATGGTACAAGCATTGAAGCGAACGCCAGACTGGTCTGAACCTGAGATGCTGATACAGTAGAAAACCTTTGCCATCCTTTTTAATGAGATACATGCACATACACACATCACTTGGCTATTAGACCAGGAAGAAAACTATTTGAAAGTGAATTTTAGATTTCCGGTGCTGGAGCTTTGCCTGGGAGTGGCAACTGAGCTCACACCTCATACACCTCAGTGTTTCGGCTCCAGTTGCTCTCGCACACAGCATGGATGATCAAAAGAGGCCAACGGCTGCCGACCATTATGCCAATGACACTTTGAGTAAGAGTCCAGAGCGCGTAGCGACATGACAGCCATTAGGGATTGAAAGTGGGACTTTAAAGGAGGGCTGAAGGATAACTGTCACTGCAAAATCAAAGGGCAAAAGTGAAATCTTCATAATGTATTGCACTGGAAAAATCTTGCTCAGGCTGACTCTCTCAGCCATAGGCTCAAAAGTATCCCATACACAGCGTGGCCATTCAAGTCCCCAAAACATGAAACAGCCAGGAACAAAGAGCTGATGAGAGGAGTTCAGAGCCTGGCACTCTGTAAATGAGAGCGAACAGCAGTGCAGCCCATTGTGCGGGTGGCAGACACACACATCATTAAGGACTGGACTGGGTGACAGAGCAGAGGACTTCTAACTCACAGTCCAAACTGCACCTCTGCTTCCCCAGCTCGCATCCAGCTGACAAATGTGACTGAAGCAACATGGCAGCCAAATTACAGCTAATGGATCACACTCTGCTCTAGTAACAAAAGGAGAAAAACTTTTTCAAAAGTGCCAGCAGCTCTTCTGTCCCTGTGTGTTCAATATACGACTTCACAAGTTTAAAATGACTACAATACTTGACCATCAATAACTGGATCCAGGCATACTCCCTTGTCTTCCAATTTGTTCACTCATTGTTAAAATTGACAAACAGAGTGTCTTTGTGTACGTAGCCTGAGATTTTTACGAGCCAGAATCAAGGCCTGCTGCTGGCACTGACCAGACACTCTGCTGCTCTCACAGCTTGGCAGAAAACTGCCTCTAATGTGTCTCTCTGTCGCATAATCAAGGATTTCACAGTAAATCTTTGATCTGGGAGAACCCTCTCTGATGGGAGAACCCTCCAACTGCTACCACACAGCCTTCTCTGAGCTCTGATCTTCCTCCAATTAATGATGTCAAATGAGTGTGTTTACAGGCTCATTAGATTACTGCTGCAGAAGTAGAGCACCGCCCTGCACCATCCAACACACACAGACAGGACCCAGACCAGCGCTGCCTGTCTTGACATAGCCCTTGGAGGGACGCCTGATGGCACAGAACCAAAGTACTTTTGCCACAACAGAGAGAACGAAGACCCAGTGTGGAGTAAGAAGCCCTGATGGCAAGGTCTCACATAGACAGAAACATAACCCAAAATGTTCAACCCAGCTGGATCTGTTTGGAGGCTGTTCAGGGAAGATTTAATGGCCAGGCCAATCCCCTGAAGACACTGAGGAGCCCTGAGACATGAGTGGAGGCCAGGGCCACAGGGCAGAAAGACAGGTGCGAGTCTTAAACCAACTTGCTCTCTATATTTTATTAACATGTTTACTAATCCCCCAAACAAGGAGACACCCCATATATGATAGTTCATGTATAGTCCAATGTTCTAATGCAATTGTCCAATAATTCATATTGATGATAAATCAAACCACAAACATCCAATAAGATTCTGGAAAAATATAAACAAAATTAGCTATTTCTTATCTTGAAAGATTTAAGAGATGTTAACTGTGAAATACTGATCTTATTTAGAAGAAAAAATAAAAATGGAAAAAATATCAGAGCTAAGCAGTTTCATAAAAGAACTATTTATGTTTCATTCATCACATTTATAAATCACAACAGCATGTGTCCATCCAAAGCGGCGTGTTGTCTTTAAAGAGACACCATGCGGGTAGCACTCACATATAACTCCACTGCCCCCTACTGGTCTGGAGGTCAGCTGCACACCCCCGGATGAGAGCAACACAGGGCCTGGGGGCTCTCACCTTAGCTCTCTCTGAACACAGGCGAGCTCAGGCCTTTTCTTTTCTACCAGCGCTAATTATGACACTAATGAGAAGAGTGTGAATCAGAGGGTACCACGCGGACAGGAAGACGGCTTTGACATGCCGCTTCAATTACAGAACAGACTGTCTTGCAACAGCCACGAGACGAAAGGTTTTTTGTGGGGAGTTAAGAGGATGAGAGGGGAGCTGGAGGTGAGGGGGGAAGACACGGCCTCTGTAATTCATATTTAATATCAGTATCTGTGTAGCACTGCACCTAGCAGACCATTGCTGACGTAGGCACCTCCTTAATTAGGCCTGATTGTTAATGCATGAAACATAGCAGTATATCCCATTAAGGGAATGTACAAGAAATACACCAAATAAATATGACTATGAAAGCAGAAAAAGTGCTTCTAAGATCTCCAGTCTTTTAGTCATTCCCAATCAGCCCAAGAAGCAATTCTGTTTACAAATAAAGTAAACTAAAACGCACGCATGCACACACACACACATACACACGCACACACACACGCACACGCACGCACGCACGCACGCACGCACACACACACACACACACACACACACACACACACACACACACACACGTGTATATGTATATATATGTATATATACAAAATAATAACACATTTTATTCCTCTCAAAAAACATGCTTTTTACCACCAAAGAATTAGACATTTGACAAACTGACCATTTACATAACTGGTTTGAAACATTCTGATCAGAATTCTTTTAAATTTTGATTATTACGTACTAGCTTTAAAAAAAAAACAACTACTACTTCTCCAGTGTAAATATTTTGTACATTCATCTGAAAATCTTAATTCTTGAATCTTCTAATGAACGAATCTATTAATCATTGCATTTATATAGCACCCTTCAAGATACTCAGAGCACTTTACAGTTAATTATTCATTCACTCTACAGTCAGTGGTGGTAAATTACAATTGTAGCTACCCTGGGCTAGACTGACAGAAGCAAGGCTGCCAATCTGCGCCATCGGCCCCTCTGACCCTCACCATCACTCACACACTCTACTTTCTTACTATTTTAAACCATAAATATTACATTTTCATCTATTTGACAAAACCACTGGTCCTGATGTGTTTGCAGGAGACATGTTAAAACTGTATTTTTCACCTGCTGATATTTCACAGACTCTGGGAGGCATTTTTTTTGACAAGGTGGAAGTGTGAGACAGAGTGACCTTGGCTGGAGTGACATAACCTGTATGGGCTATTGCTGCCTCAGCACACTGTACTCTAAACAGTCACTCAAAACATCACAGCCCCCCTGCGCCCCGAGGAAAACACTCAACTGGCCCCCCCATGCCCAGGGTCTGTCACACCGGCACAGCGCATTACTATTCTATTGTGGTTTAGCACCAATGCCTGCTAGCTCCACTGGGAATTCAATAAGCAGTAAAATCACTGCATTTTTCACACACAAATCCACAATTTTCTCTTATTGCTGACTTCTGTGTTTCTTCCTGAACCTTTTCCGCACTGTTAGGGAAAAAAATCCAACTGGTGGCAAAATTCTTTCCAGAATCATATTAGGCCGATTACAGCAAAGGCCTCTCTCTCAAAGGCATTTTGTGTATGTTTTAGCTAGGGCATCTTTTTTCTATCCTCTGGTCCTCTCTTATCTCGTTACACACTCTTCAGGCTTTGTGGTTAAATTATGTATTAAGGTCAATGTCAAAACATGGAAGATGTGTAATCTGCAGGGAGTTTCCTTTTATTCATTATTACAGTGAAGGCTGAGCACAACTGTCAGCCAGCTACGGTTGTGCTCAGCATGGAAGCTTATGTGCTCAGCGGGGCCCCACCAAACCTCTACTCTCCCCCCATCTCCATACACCTCTCCCTTGGCTTCCCCTCCCTCTTTATCACCCCTCCTCCTCCCCACTCCTCCCGGACGGACCCCTGATAGATTTACCCTCACTTTGGGATCTCCCTTCTTCTGTACGGCACCAATCTGAGAGCTGTCAAGTGCACCTACATTGCCAATGTCATGAATGTGAAGGGGAACAGGAGGGAGGGGGTGTCATGCTATTTGCTTGTGGATTTGTCTAATCCGAAATCATGTCAAGATACAGCCAAGCTAGGAAAGAGACTCCCTAGCCCCATCCCTGGAGCATCTGTGTTTGTACACTAGTGTATGGAAAACAAGAAATGGACTAGGCTGGGAGTGGTTTTTTTTAACTCTTTGTTTTAATTCTGATGTTATGTGTTGACAGGACAAGCTATCATGTCTGTCCTCCAGTGGGATTTGGATCAGGGAGGTTCCTGTCTCTCTGGCTGTCGTCTCACTGCCGCTCAACACTTGACCCCTTGTTTTCTCAATTGCTGTCAGTCAAACGTCAAAGAGGCTTTTTCAGTGTCAGATATGTACTGACAGGTGTTGCACGCGACGCTTTGAGGTGCGTTGGTTGCCTTTAACCTCAGCAGGTTGGCACCACTCCTCCTCCTCCTGCTTCATAGCTCTCGGGGGCCAGGGAAGCGGTCTGATAAATCTGGTCCAGCTTTGTTCCAGCCAGTGTAATTATCTTCACATTAGATTAATTCAGTTAGGCCTCAGTCCCGTTTATAATACTAAAACTATTCTTAGCGGGTAGCCACTCTCTCATGTTAACTATCGCACAGTCATGTCTGTAAGTGATGATAAGTGTTCTTGTTAGTGACCATGCAACACAAAAAAATTACAGAAATAAATATACAATGCAAGAAATTAAGAGCTCTCATTGTTGAATTTGACTTGGAATCCAGTGCTTACAGTTGGTTGATATGGTGTTATCTAACAAGACAACATTCACATATAAGAGATAATAATAAAATAATAAAACATTAGGTGGTTACTTTTCCAAATACTAAAGTGACCAGGTTCTCCATTATTCTGCGCTTAATGCTAATAGCAGGTTAAAGCAAATGCAATAGCTTTAAGGATACTATCCCCACTTACCAACTTAAACATAAAAAAGCCTTTGACCATTCCCACACATGAGATAGTGTCAATGGGTACAAATAGGAGCGATTCTAAATACACAAATGCAAAGAGGCTTAAGATGTTTTCACATACTTTTACTGTAAAATTTACCAAAGAACTTTTTTCCTTCTGGATAGATTAGAACATTATATGAATGTTGCCCACTGTGAGATTTCCATAAAAAACTTCAAAGTGTAAAAACAAAACAGAGAGAGGTGCACACAGAAAGGCAGACAACCAAGGTTATCTGACATTTATGCTGCTGTTGCAAATGATGCAGAGGGGTGAAGGAGCTCTATAGACCACAAGGCCAAGGTTGGATCTCTTTCAAAAGTCCCCTCTCTGATTCTCCCCTCCTCAGCCCCTCTGCTGGTGCTTGTATCTTCTTCTCCTCCCCTAACCTTACGTGTTGCGCTTAGGAAAATGTCTCCTGACTGGTGGGCCTAATTACTGGCTCTTGGCTGACCCACAGTAGGCCCGGGCCTCGTCAGAACACTGATTCAACATGAGCCCCGCACTGGCCAGCACCTCACACTAATGAATACTAATGAATAATTATCAGTGGCTGGGTAGAGCACAGCGCCCAGTGCAGGGACACCACAACACACATCCTGCTTTCTTCCAGCTGCATATAGGCCCTTACCAAGAAAACAGGCAGACCCCCTCATGCACAAGGCTATGGAGAAATATGCAACTGTCCCTAAAGAGATGCAGAGGAAGACTCAAGGTTAAACTAGAGTAACAATGGGCACAGAGAAGGGGCTGACCTCCAGGAGAAATGTTTGGGTTTTCTGGGATGTGTTGAGATAATGCACATCACAGACAGTTTGCACTGACACTTAAAGGTGAAAATGTAACTTTACCTGTGAAGGAACAGCTATACCGCCTTATACATACTGCAAATTTGTATTTCAATGGTTCAGTGGTTACTTATGATAAGAGGTGGGGGCAATTTTGCCAAAATTTAAATTGCAATATTATTTGACATTATTTTATACACACTTTATTTATTATTTTTTATACACACACACACACACACACACACACACACACACACACACACACACACACACGTGCACGCACACACACACGCACACACACACACACACACACACACACACACACACACATATATATATTTATAAATTATATATCCCATTTTTACTTCTACTGGAAATAAGTGCCAAAAGAAAGCATTATTACCACTCCATCTTCACAGCTTTAAAGGCTATTGCACACAGATCTCATTTGGGCAGTCACAGCCTGAACTGGCATCTTGTTTGTTGGCATCACTCACTGAACAACCAACTGCTGAGGCGCAGCATTCTAACACATTATACAAAATACAGAGTAATTGATTTACTCAGTTTTCAGTGTGTTTAGAATCAACTAATGTCTTTGCCACACTGAAGCTTCTTAGCATGCAGTAATACTTCTATAATAATAATTCTAAAGCTGCAAGATTAATCATGGCAGAATCTAAATTTATTTTGAATGGTGGCAATTCATCCCAAAAGCTGTGCTTTTTAGGAAATTGTTTTCTGAAAAACACCATAATAAACTGTCTGTATGGCATCTAATAAAACTAAGCTAAGTCTCCAGTTAAGCTCTCAACATACAGGCAAATCTGGGGAAAGACTGTAATGTAATGTTATTTTGCTTCTTTAAATGTTAGCATGTTCTAGGTAGTGTTTTAAATGTGATTAGAAATTTATGATATATGGTATTCACAGAATGAAACAGACTACAATCGCAATATATGTCACAAAAAAATTAAAGAGCTCAGACCTATACAAGTGTAACTACATTACAAAACTGATCTGTAACACATCAAATCTATATTCTAACAGCAATGATAAAGTGTGTTTATTCTGGTAAAAATATGAAACCATCTTTTGCACTCTCCATCTTTAACATCTTCATTGCAAACGTACACTGCTCTATAAAAACAAAATTGCCTTTAGCTTGTATTAAATTCCCACTGTCACCTGAGTCTCATTGCAGTAATGTGTATATCTGCCAGATGTCAGGAGTGAATTACTCCCAACTACTTAATGCCAGCTGCGACTGTGAGCGTGCACGAGTGTGCACATCGGCCTCCCCCGTGTGAGGAAATGTAAAACTTCTTAGTGTGTTATTTTCCTCTGCACCGTTTGTTCTTTTGATCTGTGTGTACATTATCTACAGCTCTTTGAATTTCAATTTCACTGTCATGTAAGCTCTTTTCATCACCGCCGACGGTTGCTGCTCTAATAATATTCAACTTTTAGGTCACAGAGGAATGCTAATTAGATTGCTATTTTAATTAATATGTCCCTGCAGGTTTCCATATCAAATCAGCTTTAACACTGTACTGTGCACTTTGAGCCAATAAATTATGACGAAAAGCCCCGAAAATAACATCAACTTCAAAAAAAGGGGGTGTTAAAGGTGTACAAGAGCGGCACTCGTTTGAACTGTGTTTACATAAATTGCTTATTGTTGCCTAATAAACTGCATAATATCAACCACATAGGGCCACGTTTGATACTGTTTCAATAGGCTATAATAGACATTTCTATTTAATCCATACATGGACCTGTTCCGGGATAAAAGCTGGGTATTTACAAGGGCAGGACACTGTTAAATGGTGCTTTAAGAGAAGACATAAGAGCAACTTGTGTAATGTACAGGGGGTGGAGGTAAAAATAAATTAGTGTCATTTAAATAGTTTAAATAAGTTGAATCACAATTACAGCTTTTGCTTTTACAACTGTGCCTGTGACATCAAAGCTAAAGCAAAGCTAAAAAGTTGGATTTTAATTTTTATGAATACCTTATGTATAATGCTTTTTAAAAAAAATAATCACAAGTAACAGAACAGTTGGCATGGATAGGAGGTTGGTGAGAACAGTTATTGTCAGAGTACTAAAGTTTCTAATAAAGGACAATGAAAACATGCATATACCGCAAAATACATCTCTGAGTAAGCAAATGTTGATGTTATATTATGTTATATTGGTGGCGTTTGTAGATTCAGCTCAGCTCAGTCTGCCAACTTGTATGTGAGTTTTTACCTGGACGCTCAAACGCTGGTTCTGTTGAGCAGCTGGAAGTTCCATTCATCATAAACTGGGTAAGAGACACCTGAGAACTGCTCTATTCCTCTTCTGTAATCAAGGGTCATCCTGGGCCTTTGGATTACTTCAGCTCACTGCAAAGACACACAACTTAGTCTCCCTCTGAAAAACTACAATATTTTGACAGAAAATACAGATATTATTTCTGTATATATTGGAAATGGAGGTGTTCGTTTCAAGATTTAAAGAGCATGTGTACATATCCCAACACGATTAGAATACTGACTACTATAAGTACTAAAATACTCACTGATCAGTTGTTTTATAGATTCACCCATATTTTACACATTGACTGTATCGTATTGTAGAAACAGACATACGTGTATGGTATCTTCAGTTGTACCTAATTGTGAGATTTTCTTAATTGTTGCATATATAAACATTCACCTGTAGTTTAAAAAAAATAACTGCACAGGTATTGAAATGACAAAAACAGCATATTCAAAAAGCCTAAAATCCTATATAATAAAATCCCACTTGCAGTAGAGGATCAAGTTTCAAGTAAATTGTTAATAAAGAAACAATGTAGTTATTGTCCAGTTGTGGTCCTGTAACTGTTTCTGAATACTGGTAGTAAACAAGGCATTCAGGCTCTAGCACGCGCCAACAAAATTGACATGCATGGACAGAAAGGGGGAGAAACTATTTGGCTGTTTATTATACTTTAAAATGAAGTGATCCACATTTGGCTGCTTGCGAGGTAATTAATGTGGGGAAATCTTGAATTAAAGATGTAAATCCTGACACTTTGGCAGGGGGGCCGGTAAGGGACAGTGGTCTCCAAGGTCTAGATTATTCTTAGCGTCTACCAATTAACACCATGTATCTTCTTTTATGTTCACTTCAATTAAGAGCCTTTACAATTTTAAGTTCTTTTCTTCTCAGTAGTTAGAGTGTCAGAGAGGCTGATCAAAGGCATTAGCTGCCGACCATGCACCATAGGTAATGCTGCTTTGCATAAAGAAATCTGCATATTGCTAAGAAGGTTTTTTTATTTTCATTTTGCATGAATTATAGAGATACATTGGTAGATCAGAGTGTGGAGGTGAATGCACACAAACACTCCTAGTGTTGAAAGATTATTTGGAATTACCTTGTGACCATCTAAAAACAACGGTAGAACAATTTTGCATTGGATCTGCACAGCATAATTATTATTTATTATGTAATTTATGGTATTTTAACAAATAATTTCTTGGCTTCTCAATCTCATTAAAGCACAATATTTTTCTGAAAAGCATATAGACAATAAATACAATAATAAAACTAATTTACTAAAACTCTACATCAAAAGCAGGATTATTGCACCAAAAAACTATTAGAATGTACAATATGTTTAAAAAACACAAACTGCAATAAATAAACAGCTGAATGAATCACTGTAGTAGTTTATTTGTCCCTGTGAGTCAGAGAAGTTATTTTTTTCAACTTTCTACAGCTCAAATCTTATCGTAAAACAGAAAAACAACAAAAAGTTCCCCACTAGTACAAAGAAAAATTCTTATTAAAAATTCTTGTTTCATATAACATATATTATAGTATAGCAATTATCGTGACAGGCCTACCAACGCATGTAAGTAATGCCATAATAATAATATAATAATGCCAAACTGCCATTGCTTTTTCATAATGTTGGTTTGAGAGCAACGTATCTTTACTTGTTTTCCTGGCTGCCATCTTTCAGTGGTCTGTACCTAATTGTCTCCTCAGGTAAAGTGCATTTCCAGGTGCTAATGTGCGTGCACCTAGCCACTGTTGAACTTCCACTTTGACAGAGCAAAACAAACAACCTGTTTGTTTGCAATAATCACTGTTACCTAATCCCATTACATTGTCAGCCACCAATAAATCAATGGGCAAATGAACTGGGCGCCTATGAGAAATCGCTGTCCCGAGAGCGCGTGTGCATCTGTATTATTCTATTGATGTTCCTCCAGCGGCCGTCCAGCAGATATTGAATGCTCTTTAAGCAAAGTGCTGACATCATAATAAAGGGCCACCGCGATCTGGCCCGCCGCACGCGCTTCAGGCTAAAGAGACGGACGGGCTCAGAAGAAGAAAGGCCATCTTCAAAGTCAATACTGCAACCAAGTGCTCTGTGTGGTTGTGTTTCCTGCATATAATGAACGTACAAATAGGTCATTAGAAGCTACACACACACACACACACACACACACACACACACACACACACACACACACACACACACATGAGTCATTTAAAACAATGGCAATGAAGTCAGAAACAATAATGCAATAGTCTCTGTGACAAATAATGTGTTGGGTGGATTTGTGTGACACTAATAGCACTCTTGACTTGTTTTGAAATCTGTCAGTTTAATTGAAGCCTTTCTTACCCGCCAGACTTTTTGAATATAAATGAATATTGACATTGCATAGAGTTTATTTTTAAGTGCACTTTGACCCCTGCGAGAATGTATTATCACCTGACTTTTCTGATGACAGTATATTAAATCCTCAGAGGTTGACTTAAAAAATAGAAAGATTTAGCAATTTCAAAGATCAAAACATTAAGTTTGGTGTTATGAACGTGTGGCGCTCTGTTTTCATAACCCAAGTGTCTTAAAGCATTATTAACAAAAATCTTTTGCTCTGCCTTGCATTTCTAAAGGGCCAAGGCAGACTATTTTTAATGTAATCACAGGGCATACAGCCATCTAGTGGTGGAAAGAGGCATGTGCACCTCAACAATGCAATAATACATACATAATAGGAGTCTATGGATCATAGGTACATCTTCTATTTATTTTAGCAGTCGCAAAGGTGAACTAGATCTGCACAGAATAAACATACCAGAGCTTGCATTACGCACCTAGTTATTTCTTTTGTGTGATGATTACTCCCACGTTTATACAAAAGGGAAACTCTACATCTCTTTTATACAGTGGATCTACGCTCATGAGATCCGCTAATGGTCAAACTTGGGCTTTTTCAGCCTACACAGAACACCAGCGCACTGCGGTTTAGCCTAATAGCCAGCCTGCTGCGAGAGCTTAACCTCTCCCACAAACCTCACTACGGGAATAACAAGGCGCTATGGTTTCTGGTGGCCACAATCCTTTGCTATTCTAATAACAATTCTTCTGTAAATATGGTTTGTTTCTTAATATATTCATTATAATAAGTGCAATTGTGCATAGAGCAGGCATGAATATGTATTTGGTTCAGGCAGAAATACAAAGGAATGCCTGACCTGTTGTTAAATCAGTTGTTTTTCCCCTGCTGTGAAAACTATGCTTTCAGATCATTACAACAACAGAGAAACAAATGTACAGCAAGTGATATAAGGAGGTGGTGGCTAGCAAACATTAAACACTTTTACACATGTTCCTTTGTGTGTGAAGATATGATTACTGAGCCCATTCACATGCCGCTGTATTGGGTCCAGTCTCTGCTTCTTTGGACATGCAGAGCCCTATCCCCCCTTGTTGTCATCTAATTGTCTTTCATTGATTCTGTCCGACCTGGTGCCTAATGTTCATCTGTTTCCAGCGTTGTCTTGTCCTGCCAGTTGGGATCATACCTCAATCCTCCGTCCTTTTCACAGCTTGTAAAATAAAATAAAAATACAGTCACTTTGGCAGATATGGCTTAGTTGTTAAAAACAGGCCAAGGTACTAAATTAGTCTGAGGGTAATTATATACAAAAGATTCATGTTAAACTTTTTATACATATTTTTGTATTTGAATAACAAATTCTTATTTAAGTAGGAGGGACATGAAACTAAATGATTGCATATATTTTATTTTAAATAGCATGAACGTAAAAGGCTGAAATATAGATATATTACGTCTAAAGTGTATGTTTCTTTAATATTTTATAACAAACTACAACATAAATAAAATATGATTTCACTGTTTTTTTTTTTTTAATTATAGAGCACAATTTGGTTTTTAAATTTGAGTTCCTGTTGAAAACTGCTGAGCTGAGAGGCCCACCTCTTCATAGTGATATAGTGTAACAAGCAGATTTTCATTTATGTATCTTTATTTATGATAAATAACTATGCAACCCACTTTACCATCATGTTTGAGTCAGAGTTGGATTGTTTTGAACAATACTGCGAACTGAGTGATAACAGGAGTAAGTAATATTAGTTCTACACATAAATAGGTCTACCAAAGTTGAAATTGTAAAATTTTGGGTACTTTTTGAAGTTATATTTGAGAAAAAAATGTAAGTACAGTATACATTTGTAATCTACCACAATATCAGTAAAGCTGTTCTATTCCTGATGTGTTGTCATTTGACATGGTGTATTATCTTTTCTTTTGAAACTTCAATACATCTTTGGCCATCTTGAACACGATGTCTTAGTTAACTACAGATAGGAAATACATCTTGGAAACAGTACAATAAAGGAGCTTTGTTGGTATAGCATGAAGTCAGATTCATAAGTAAAGGCCAGAGTGAGTTGGCAGGCACAGAGCAGGACTTCTAAAGAATATTATGGTTTGTATGACGATCAGTGGACACAAGTCTTTTCCTAACCTGGACTTAAGCCATGGGAAGTGGACGCACATGGACAAAGCCAGCGTCTCTTAGAGCTGTAGCCCGGCTTGGGTTTAATATGCAGGCCAATTCTTGGTGGTATCAGATCAATGGAGACTTGCAAATCAGACACAGCCGCTGAGACAGACGGAGGAGAACAGCTTTGGCGCACATTAACAGAACAGTCTCCTTCGCAGCAAGATCACACATTTTCTTTTCTTTTTTTTAAGTGAGGCTTTTGTGCTGCTCATTAAAAGTATTAAGTTAAATGTTGGGAGATTTCATGTCTTTAATTGTAAAAATGTGCTACTTTCAAAAGCTCATTACAGTGACTTATTGTACAATTTCAGCGCGGGAAGGATGATCAGGATTAACAAATTCAGCATCCAACTGTGATGGCCAAATAGTGGGCTAGGACCTATTTAAGTAAGTAAGCTTTCAAATTTACCATAGCAAAATAGGTATTGTGCAGTTATAGCCTATGTATTAATTTGTCATGTTTTACACTTGGTGCCCTCCTTGAACTACACTCTATATTTATCCAGGCTTGTCACTGGCTCAAAAAGAAACACTTCTCTGTAAATCCAAGTGGAGACGTATTAAAGTTTAGTTAAGTTTCATTTGATCATTGTTTAAACTGTTTTGTTTCAAGAAGTCATAATAATTTCATAACCTGTCAAGGTATGTCAAACTCCCACAATAACACAATCAGGAATAAAAATGGCTTCACATTGCAACAGATTGTGAAATGCTTTCTGTCTCTTTCTTTTTGTGTGTGGCTATAAACCATGTTTGCCATTCACAAACCAAAGGACAATCCTGTAATGTCAAGATATCTGATATGCTCCAATGTATATGTGATAAACAGCATAGCCCTCCTTCATGCATCGGAAGACTTTCCCCTACATTATTCACCAAGCCTTCTACGTGCAGACATGCCGACCACTAACACGCTACGTTAATGTGATGTAAAACTGAATGATGAAATTCAAGGAGGCCAAATGAAAGAGAAACTGATGTGAGTATTTGCGTGTGCGTGTGCCTGTGTGTGTGTGTGTGTGTGGCTATGTCCTGGTTCACAGAACTGAGCTGCTGACTATTTGCCACGTGAGCCAGTCCATACTTTCCATTCAGGGCCCATTCACAGGTACACGGGTCTTTTTAAAAACTGAGACATTAACTTTCGTTTGTACTCATCTTTTACACCCATACAGTGAATTCACCTGTGTGAGCCCTGGCGTTAGCTGGTGACTGTTCAAAGGTGAGGCCTTGGGTGATGGTGAATAAGATTCCCTTACCTCCTATAAGTACAGAGGAGGATAAAAGTCAGCTGAAACGACCTCAGTATAATGAATGCCTTGCTGATTTCCATGATTTTCCTGGTTCTATGCCACAGATCTGTAATTTCACCATAGAGGGAACATGAAGAAATAACATAAGTTACAAATTCCTATGTTTGAATCATTATGCATACGATTATTATCTCCAAACGAATACAGAGAACCAATTTTCTTAATGGCATTTTTAGGTCACAATTAACCAGCAATTTCCTTAATCAAAGTTGCAATTTGAAAAGTGATTGAAGGCATGTTTACGTGATGTCCTGCAAGCAATGACAGCATGCTACTAATATGGAACAACTAAACGAGCAAGCATCAAAAGCATCATTTTTTTTTTTTTTCATTTGAAACTGTGGCTGACCTCCAAATGTGACTAGACTGCAGTAAATACTACAATAGTAACAATAAACAAGTGGTAATTGGTGTGATCCTCTGTTCCAACAAGATGAAGCTTGATTTGCTGTGATTTGCATTAGCGCTGCCCCGTGAGGATATCAAACGCTCCCCGCTCTGTCGTGACGGGCCCGCTTCATTAAAAGAGCGATGGAGGCCAGCGCTGACGTACAGTCCATTCATCTGGATTACTGACATGAAATCACCTCTCATTTGTGCCGTCTGCCGCGTGTCTGATGTAAGGTGATCGTACTCGTGCATGTTCTGTGTGTGTGTGTGTGTGGGAATGTAATAATCTTCCCGATGATGCCAGGTGAAGTGCGCCCTCTACAGGCAACTGCCCCACACTGAAGTGATGCGAGGGGGAAATGCATTTTATGTTGATGAGTGTAAATTTAATTGGCAAAATCTCAATAATGCAAGTAGGCTTGAGTATTTCTAATAAAACATATATTTGAAGATTATTTTGTGTTTTCTAGGGCATCCATGAATCAAAATATTATCACAAGAATAATGAAGAATAATGCAATTATCGATTTATTGCACATAATATTCTGTGATGTGTTGCTGTTTTGTATAAACCAAATGCATTTGAACAATATTTCTTTGTTAAACCATTACTCATGCAAAGGTAATATGAAATACACCTATTTTAATAATCAAAACAGTGAACATGTCAAGTGTATTGCATAAACAAGTTTCCTTGCACTAAATAAGCAACAGCATTGTAGTGCGGTCACAAAAAATAATGCTAAAATATACAAAAAATATTCTTGCTATATCGACAACACAGCTCACAATAATATATAATATTGTAATGTAGCACAAAAGCAACACTAAGAAGTTTAATGTGTTTAATGCGTTTAATGAAGTGTTTAATGAATAATTACAGGTAAAAGGGGACTAAAAGCTAAATTATGAAAATAATAAATAGCTTATCCATCTAGAAACTGTTTCTACAATAAAATTATTTTGATTATTATCTAAAAATCTGATTATTAAATATAAGAACACCTTTGAAAAACAATTTAAAATGCCAACTTATACAATTCTTGTGTAATGTTTAAGCAAACAGCTGTTATAAATTTAATATTTCCTCCCTTTGCACAAAACATAATGTACCATTGACGTCGTAATGTCATAATAGTGAGCATAAAGAAAGCCTTTTTGACGTGACGTTCAGCACAAGGTTCTCCTCTAAACTTCTTTCATTAATATGTGATGAGAGTGAAAATCTCCAAAGGCTGGATAGGCTGATGCATTGTTTCTCTTTTAAAGTCATCTCACATGGAAGACACAAGCTTCAGAGTGCAGTGATGTGCCTAATGAAAGACGTCTCCTCCTCTGTGTCTTGGGTTTGCTTCGTGTATTAGGAATCTAAATGTTGACTGAAGATTGGATTCTGTCTGTGATTTTCTTCAGGAATGAAAAGTAAAACTATGAGAAGACCTAATCATTATCCTAATACCATTTTGGGAAGGAAAGCATTTGGTCTACACCACAATTTATTTGAAATTCATATCAAAATGAGAATGTGTGACACTTTGATGAATGCATTTGCTGCTCCAAAAATGTGATCCTTCATTTTTTATTTTCTTTTTCAAAATGTGTCAGTAATGTGTCATTACTGAAAATCACACTGCTCTAGATAAGAACAATATATACTCAAAGGGTACAAAAAGTAACACTGAACAAATTAGTACAAAGCCATAGCCTCAACATCTTAATAACCTTCACACATCTCTATTAGTGAAGGGAAACTGCTTTATAGTTAATACTGCTTTATAGTTCAGTTTGCTGTTAGACTATTTGATCTGTATCATATTAGGACAATCTCTGCTGTCAACTAACAGCACTAAACGCGGAAATAAAACTTTACGAGAAGCCAAGAGAACAAAGTTTATGGTTTTAGTCCAAGTAACTCTCTATGGTGCACGGTAGCAACAAAACACTTTTAACTGTATGCACTCTCCTTATTAGAGAAGATTGCTTATCACCTACTTCACAGAGCACCCATATAGCATAGCTGACAGCAGTAAGGGAATGCTGAAGCCATGATCTCCTCACTAACAATTTGCTACACTAACCAGCTGTCCCCCTGTGGTTTCAGCTCCGTCCAAACCTTTGAAATGTCCTTCAAGGCATAAAAAAACAACATGCACATTGCTTTGGGTAAAATCCTATTTGTACACTGTAATTACACTTTGAAAAGTTGCAAAGTTTAAAGTTTCAAGATCTTCACTTTTTCACTGCTCATCTCTGATATTGATTAGGCTCTAAAGACATGTATGGCTCGCTGCTGGAAAGAACAAAGACATTTTACTCATTATGTCCTGCGCCTAAGTTGTCTTTGAATGTTTCTGATATGATTTGGTGGTGTTATCAAGGGAAGCAATCAGAGAAATTCAGTCAATAATTTTCACAACCATGCAACAACCTGCAATTTGCTCTCAAGAAAAAGGCGTTTGTTGTGCAGTTATTAATAGGATTTAGCCTGAAAAGTATCCCTGATGTCCATTGTGATGAAATACAGCTTTAAGGCTCTATCAGATAGTTTTAGTCTGTGTAAAAATAACAAATGTTGTCAGGGGTTTTATTGATTTGAAACAGCATAAACCGGGATGATTTAAAATTTATTTAGTCAGAAATAATGACACAGTTAAGACTTTGAAATGAAATTCCATATTTATATGCATTTTATTTTAAGTTGAACGATAGTGAAAGTGAATATTTTAATTGTACAATATTGTGGCTCTTACACACCCACTTAACTGGATTTGACTGAACTTTCTTGCATTGTTGTTTTTGTTAACTAAGGAAATATTGCATGTACAAACAGTACATGCAAACATCAACACTTCAATACATCTGAAATAAAAAATCTTAACTTACCCCATTTGTCCTTGACTTTTTATGGGGAGGGAGCAAGGCCATCAGATGCAGAAAGGAAAACGTTGTTTGTTAGCAATATTATGAGTCAAACTGTGTGCAGGAAATTTGCCAATTTTGTCAGTGAAAGCAAAAAATAGAGGTTAAGTGCATTTTTTTTTTTTTAAATAAACTGGGAGTGTCGAATGTCAACTATAGTCACAGAACATATCATTCAATTATATAATGATAAGAAACTTACTTATTATTCGCATTTCATTGACTTTGAAATGAAAAAGAAGATTGGATGAGTGAAAGTGTACATCCCCCTGCCATACCCCCATGTCCTCCCCCTTCCCCCTTCACGGGCTCCCGCTCTTGTAAGATCTCGCGATATGATGTTTCCACGGGAACGCGATTCGAGATTTAGAAAAGTTACGCCAGGAAGACACTTGTCGGCGTCTACCGTAGATTGTAAACACGTCAAAATCAACAGTGTAGTGGATATGTCTTTATTTGTTTAATCTCTCTCTGTAAGTAGACGCATTTGCACATCATACTGTATGTGTATTAGCTATAACGGACTTGTTGATCCCTTTAGTGCTCATCCTAGCTCTTATATTTGCAAACAGCATAGCATAACGCCATCAGCTTATTCCTTGTTTAATTTCAGCTATTCTGTAACTAATACAGCCAATTTTTCAACCTTTTGGACTCGTAATACCAACTTTAATTTTTCCTCATGTTGGCAAATCCGGGTTCAGAGTGGGCATATTTTTCTCCTGAAATCTATTGATGTTTGGCTTCGCGCTAAAATTCAATAATGTTCCTAAAACCAGGTCATGCACAGTGAACACAACAGATATTTGTGTGATCGTGGTAATATATAACTTTACGTTTATATGGTTACTGTAACTTCTGCCTTTCATTCATCACATATACATATTTAACTAAGCTTATTTTTATGTGAGTGAAAAAATACACATCATCTGTCACCAACATGGGAAATGCAAATGTTGTGGTCTGTATTTATTTTAATCTCCAACATAGTATATTTGCTTGTAAAATGGACAATTTAGCCTATAGAAGATACTGTTTACGTGATGTGTGCAGTGGATAGGCAGCCAAATGATATTTTCTTAAACATTCTTTTTCCCCAGACATCCCTGTATCTACCATTGATCAAAATGCCGTCTCCTCAAATCCTTCAGCCTGTTCTGAAGATGAAGGTGGATGAGCTCTTTCTTACCTGGCTGAGTGAACATTCCACACAGTCGATGCTAAAGGACTATCTCCACCTAATCAAAAATGGACAATACAGTGAATTGTGCAAAGGTGATGATGTTGATCAGGCGTCATTAACTGAGAACAACAATGTGGCCTGTAAGAAGAGCCAAGCAGAGAAGAAACCTGCTCCCCTCAGCACTACATCTAGTCCTCCCCCTGCCACCACAACCCTGCCCTCGGGAAGTAGCGCCAACACAAGAGTAGCTGGGCCTAGTGGGAGAATACTTCGCAGATCCATCAGCACAAAAAAGGTAATACTCACACAATATATGGCATATTCAAGCAACCATCAAAAGTAAAACGGTTACATTCAGTTTTCCTCACATGAACTTATGCAACATTTATGAAAGCTTTAACTAGTTCGGTAGGTTATTAGGCTATAAGGCTTCAAGGCTTTGTGAAATATTGAGTTAAGGTGTGTCAGCTTCACTCCAGGTCATACTCATCTTATATAACCATGAACTTTTAAAACTCGCCAAACTACTAAATCATGGTACTTGTTTGCTTTGTATTTGAAAAGCTATAAATTGCCTTTGTTGTGGATGTTTTATATTGTGTGGTTAATTTTATTTGGGTGATTGTTACTGTGTTGCTCAATATTGTCACTGTGCGTGTTTCAATGAAGAATTCTTTTGATTGAAGGATTAATTAAATTGTGTTGACTGAAAGGTTTCACGTTGACTCAGATGAGGCCAGAGTATCCATTTCAACACTTATTGAGGGCATAATAGAAAGATTATCACAGAATGGATTGCCAAGTTGCTATAATAAAAGAAACTTTGAATGGTTATGCACCTGTCCGGATATTAGTCACTCTGGACGTTTATTTCATGTAAATAATGAGATGGTTGAGCTATACTTTCCCTTTTTTTTAAAAGCATTGGTTAATTTGTCTGATATAAGATGCTTTTTTGCTTATAATCCTGTATTTGTTTGTTAATTATAATGCTTGATTGATTAATTATAAGGAAGGTTAAAAAATGGAACAAGACCTGTTTTTCCACTCTAGTGCGTAAAAGAAAGTATAAACTGGATTTATTATTGACAGTGGTGTGTTTGACAATGTTGCACATGAAGAAGCAGCTGTTTGCACATGCTGGTTGGGAATTTTCCTTCTGCTCCTTGTTGATGTGTTAAACGATGGCACGAGGAAAGACACAAATGGTAACTGATAAATCTTGGTCTTAAAGTTTCAAATCAAGAGGTTGTGTGTTTAACTATAAACCAGGCAAGCTAAATAGCACAGTATTAGACTTGTATGTATTTGGGAATAGGGAATATGGATTGTAATGTGTAGTATTTTAATTAGAAAGGAATTAGAAACTTAACTTCTACCACAAGTTAAGAAAAAGCTGATCAATAGCTTGTGAATCATTCAGAAGAGACTAATCTTATTATTCATACTGAGAAAACCTGGCTACATTTGAAGAGAATGTATGCAGAGTCCCCTTTGAGGGTTTCTCCAATGCATTACGTTCACAAATCAGCTGGCTTAGAGGCAAAACCAAAATGCTTTTTTTTTTCCTTCTCTTGTGTCTGACAGGATAGTTTTGACAGATTTGCATAAACTTTAGAAATTCATGTCCACGTCTCTTTTCTTGCAGTGATCTTTAACCCTTGTTTCAACCCTGTAACCTCTTATTAATGTAAAGCAGCTGCTGAATAGCTCATGCCGTATTATCCACTGTGACGTGGGTAGTGGCACGCAGCCATAGTGTCTTTTCATATTAAGAAGATTGTGACGTGGGACAAAGTAATACTGCTATTTTAAGACAACAAAATGAACTCTTGCATATATGCATTCTTCAAAGGATTAATGAAAAATCCAGTGTATGTTCCTCTGATGCTGCTTGGAACAGCTGGTCTGACTTTGACATCAGAACCTGTTATAGATAGCTCTGCCTCCCCCGCTGCAGGCATGAGATACCCAGAATTGTGCTGGTCAGATGAGGTGGGGCAGCACTCCAGACTTTCAGTAATTTACTCTACATATTCAGCGTGTAAAGCCTGTTGTTAAAAAAATATTCAGTCAAGAGATGTTATGCTTACAATAAAATCAGTGTGTGGGATTGTTGGAGTATTTTGCTGTGGGCCTTTTGCCTGAATGCCTCACGACTCAGCCTCAAAGTAATGTCTAAAAGAAAAGCAGAATAAGCATGCCAGTGTTTATTGTAAAACTTAACATCACAATTTAATTGATTTATTTATTTTTGCCAAAACATTGTACATGTCATTTTTATTTGACTTTCAATTTATTATAACCTTAAATCAGGAGATACTTATCTGTATGTGAAAGTACCCATTTGTTGTTTTATATTTAATAACTACTAGGAAATACTGGAATTCATAAACCAGAGCTTGATTTGACCTCCTCTGTCTTTTGTCCTTAAAGTTATTCTGCAGAATATTTAGTCATCACATGGCTTATATTGGAGGTATGTTAGACATGCTGCTATTTGTATTAAAATGAACTATTTATATATGTAGCCTAATTTGACACATCCTTGTGCAGTTGGGAGTCTGTATTCCTGGAGGCCTCTGTTTTTAACAGCCTGGAGGGAGCCAAAGACATGGAAGCTATTTGAAGAAAGGGCCGAGGGTCACTTTATCAGTTGTGCGACCTCTTACTAAGTGCTGAAGAGTATGAAGAGTCATAGTCCACAAACGCAGACCTTGAAGTTTAACTAAAATATCCACTGTGCTTTACGAGTACAAAGAGTCTTTTGAGTATTGATTGGGTTTGTTTGTCATGTATGTGGTCTGTGATCACTTTATCTGCAGTAGTGTTGTGTAATGGGGCCATATCTTGTTCTTTCTTTGTTTTGACCCCATACCTTTACTAGTGATGGAAAAGAAAAAGTGTTCTTTTTACAAGAACTCTCCATTGTCACCTTATGCAAGCTAGCTGGTAACATCTTGTTGTGCTTGTTTAGTTTCCAGCGGTCAGGCCTATTTCTAGCTCATGTTTAAATAAATTCCAAATCCCGGTTTTAGACGTCAGATTGTGTTGGATTCAGTCAGGGCTTTTTGGATTGTATGCTGCTGCTGCTGCTGCTGCTGCTTCTGCTACATGTGGCTTTGCTACTCCATCTGGCTCTAAACCACATATGAGAAAGTGGCAATAAGAATACTGTTGGTTATTGTGTGGAGTGGTGTAGTAATTCTTTAATTTCAATCTTTCAGTGATCCTGATACAAGCCAATGAATGTGGGAATAACCCATGATATTTAAAAGTTTTTAAGCTCTCTTGTCTTAGTAAATCATTGATGTATAAGGCGATAAGCACAACAAAAGGTGCAGAGTTTAGTTTTTGTAACTGGCTATTAAGCAACCAGTCTATCAAAATAGAAGAAGACCTTAAACCCCACAGTTTTATGTTATGTAATACAGTGGACACCATTCATATGTTTCAGGGTAAAGCAAATTTAGCTGTATGCACGTTAGATATTCTGTAGCTAAGCTGCGGAACCAATTTTGTGGAACTGATACCTGATCCAGCTAATTTTTTGGTATCAGTGCATCAGTGTTTTGCTGTTCAAATTTCTGTTTGTTCTCTAATTATGGCCAATTCAAAACTTGCAAATCTATATCTGAATTGTTTAGCTCTACTTTCAAGCATGTTTTACTTTTTAACACTCCCCTTTTTATGTAAGATATTAGCTTATTTTGCAGTGTTGTGTGTTACACCCTCCATAATTATTTAATTACACAGAAACCCTGCAAATGACACAGTGCCATTGCTGTTTCACCATGTGATCTCATTGGGGGATTTTTGCTCTGGACAGTTGTTTGTTTAAATTGATGATAACTAAACATGTAACATAAATGTTATATTTGTGCATTCTGCAGTGTATCAGGTCTCTGCAGAACCCTGAGTGGAACTAACAGGAACTTTGTATTGACCAAAACAATGGAAACTTATGACACTCTCATATACAACTACTGACCGTCTTTAGCTGCAAAATTCAATTATATATTTCTGCATAAAAAGGCCAGGCACTTCCAGTGCATTAGGTCTGTGCCTTTATGGGAAATAGCTGTAATCGGGGATCGGAAAGTTTGTTTGAGCACTAAAGATAAACTCTTGTCTCTCCTGATCTAATTTCTTAGGTTGCCGAAACAGTGTTTGGCATAGCTTTTAATAGACACAGACTTGTTCACTCATCATTCTTTCAATTTGACATGTCCCCTACCCCCCCCATTGCCATCAACTATAATAAGATGTGGAATGTCTTGCTGCCCAATGGAAAAGACAGGTCAATTTAGAAACAAAACAAATAGTTTGAATTATATGGATCTATATGGTCACATACAGACATTTGTTACAATTATTGCTTCTTGTAGAGGAAAACTAAATGTTCTCCTGCCCTTTTGAGCATCTTTTACCGACATTGTTAGCAATTCTTTTTGTGCATCATTTTGTTTTTTTAACATCTTTGGTGATTAGTGAATATTCACTCAAAAGTTGATCATCTACTGGCTCATGTGGTGGCCAGGAGCTGCAACAACAGGTCTGTCACTTTACATAACCTTCTATGAGCAGTGAGGAATGCAAACTGGAAAGGGCAGATCACTTGCTCTCACCCCTCCCTCCCCTCGCACACACACAGAGTCCCAGAGTGCGTCAGTCCTTATCTCCCTAGCCGCTCTGAAGCCAGGGCTCCGGACGTGTGTGTGCAGACAGCTGGACCGAGCAGGCAGAGCCCAACTCTAGACATGGACAGCACAGCCTCAGTGGCAGCTGCTCTCCTGTTTTAGGACGCTTCAACTCAGACAGAGCACAAGGACAAAACTTGGGACATCTTCTTGCTCTAGTGTTCAGTGCTCCCAGGAGAAACCCGCTGGATTGAGTTTGTTTATGTTTCTGGTCACGTGAAGCGCGAGGATGAGGATGAAGGAGCTCTCCCTACGCCAGGACCCTGACTTGAGGAAAGAGTTGGCCCAGTTGGCCCGAGGTTGTGATTTTGTTTTGCCCTCTCGCTTCAAGAAAAGACTCAGAGCTTTCCAACAAGGACAGGCAGGTGCTTGTGTGTCTTCCTCCTGGCAACAATTTCACTTGCGTATTTAAGTGCTTTTCTTACATACAAATGAGGAATTTAAAAAGATATTTGAGATATTCTTTTCCACTTACTTGTTGTTCCACATTGTTAGCTTTCTACCAGCTTTGTATGTAGAGAATGTCATTCTGTCATTCTCATGTCATTTTAGAGATGCAGTTGCTTTGATTTTGTCCTTTTTAAAACTGCATCCTTATAAATGCAGTATTATTAGTCATTAGGAATGGCAGTAGCACAGGTTGCTAACATTTAGCATCACACCAGACTGTGAGATAGAAGGGGGCCGGGCAACAGGATATGTTTATGTCCATTTATAGCCATAGCTGACACCAACACACAAGACAGGGGTACAGATCTGCAACAATTGTTACGCAGATGGTTTCTAAGCTCAAAAGTACTCTGTAACATTGGACAACTATCCAGGCCAATGCTTTCACTGATGTTAAAGTCACTCGTTTGCCCTTCATGTCTTGTGCACTTGTGCAAGCTGAATAAACCCTATAAAGTTAAAGGAAAAGTAGCTCTAAATAATACACTAATTTTCTTCTTACCAACTGAAAATAAATATATGAACTAAAATAGATATGATAATTGAATATACCAAAAAAAAGAGGATGTATCTGTCTTTTTTCATGTTATGAGGGTTGCTACTTTTTGGTGCCATTCCACTCATCACAACTGCACTGCTGTTCTGAACAGATACTGTGTGGTAAGGTAGAGGCCCAGTTGCTGTCTTAGGGCCTTGGGATTACTTTTTTGAACACACACCATCAATGAGACACAAGTGAGCAATATTACCATGTTGACTGACATTGCTTGTTTATATTTATGGCAAACTAAGAGCTGCTTAATTATTTATAATATAAATTACTTGGAATGTGCATTGAAAATAACTTCAGCAATTCAGTTGGTTTAGACCTGCTATTGAACTGTAAGGAGATCTGTATTCAAATCTTCTAATTGTTGCCTGTCACACATTCTTGTGACAGATTTGACTGTAGTCCATAGATTTATCAAGTCTTTATTTTAAGAAGAAGAGCAGCCCAGTACCAGGGCTCAGAGTTTACAATGATGTCTCATACTGGCATAAATAGAACAGAGCTGCCCATTGACACTGGTGACATCTTTTGAGAACACTCTGGCACAAAGAGCTGGGGACTTGTGTCTGTACTGTTTACATTCATTGTTTTGTTTTTAATAATTATTCTTGATAGTTTCTTTGAAGGTGCACTCAAGTGGAAACAATATAGCTTTTGTATCGTTTATCAAGATTAAGATAAGGCCTTGATTGCTTCATTCATTGTTTACGCAATTGACATGTGATTATTTTGTTAGTAGAACAGTGGATACTTGTGGTTGTACCATAATCACATCTCATTTGTTTGTATCATCAGTGTAGATTATCTGTTTCACAGGCTCAGGTGAGGACGGAGGAGCCAGTCACCACAGCACTGAGTGAAAGCATTCCAAAGTTTTACTTCCCTCAAGGCAGGCCTCAAGCCAATCTCAACATCGACAGCCTCATTTCTAAAATAGAGAAAACATTTTCTCAGTTTCCAAATGAAAGGGCCACCATTGATGAGATGGGCCAGGTTGCCAAGGTAACATTTTGATTTGTGACATTGACTTGTTTAGTTTTCATTTATTCAACTAATGAAATATGTTAGTCTTTACTAGGAAAATATTCTTACTATTAAAAACAGACTTGCCTATCAATAATATGTAAATGTATTTACTACTGTTTAAAAACTTGCCCTCTGTATCCTCCCTCAGGCCTGTGAGTGTCCTCTCTACTGGAAAGTGCCATTGTTCTGTTTGGCTGGAGGCGACAGGACCGGCTTTGTGTCTGTTCACAAATTCGTGGCTATGTGGAGAAAGTAAGAGACACTTTTCTTCATTGCAGCAATGCCCACTAACTCCACCAATACAATCAAACTTCTCCACTGGGGGCAAAATCTGCCAGATTTTAGCTTTGTTAAGTCCTGTGTATGCTAGATATTATTGTATTACTGAATTATTATGCAGAATGCTAGCTCTAGGCATGTTCTTGTATTAATGCAAACCTCCAGAGAGCTTGGCAAACAGAGCCTTTGACTTGAGTTCACGAGCCAACAGTCTCATAAAAGACCACAATCATCTCCTTGAATTTTATAATTGGCTAGTTATGATCCAGCATTGTAATTTCAGAATAAATTAAACACATAACCTTCAGTGCATTTTTATTTTGAGAGCTATAAAAAGGTGCAGCAGGAAATAACCATGCTAACATCTGTTCTTCCTCACCTCCACCAGAACGCTGCAGACCTGTCATGATGACGCCTCTAAATTTGTGCACCTCTTGGCCAAACCCGGCTGTAATTACCTGGAACAGGATGACTTTATTCCATTCCTGCAGGTACGAGCAGCAGTGTGTCGCTGAACTTGGCACGTGTGTGGCAAAACTGGACTTATTTTTGTGTGGCTTTGGTTTTTAATTTGTGGGCTACATCAGTAAGGAACTGGACAGAGGAGACTTCTCTTGAAATTTAGAACAGTTTTCACATAGATAAAGATGTAGTTTCCAGGCCTTCACTTGAACTTTAGATCACTAGAATCTTTTTGTATGTACAGGAACAGTTCTTATAGTATCTTATTGAAAAAATAAATCTTCCTGGAAAAATAAAGGTAAAATAAATATTATTTAATATTGACTGATTGAGTTATTACCATATTGTTAAAGTTAATTTACAATACAACTTCACCTTCGAAAACTGTAGAAAATGTAAAATCTTACATTCAAATACAGTGACTGTTGGTACTGTCATTGTATTTGACAGGCTGTTTGTGCGGCACCATGGCCCCACCCACACCTGCCTTATTTTCATGCTGGCAAAAGCAGCAGGCTGAACACTACACGTTAGCATAGCCGCTGAGATGCCTTGTGACGCTCACTGTTTAATTTGTTAGCTTGCGTTCAGTAAATAGCTTTTGACTGTTTTGATGAATGAAAGGAGGATTGCAGTGGAGTAGATGTGACTGTCCCTGCCTGTTTCCTGTGTGCAGTGATTTATGTGTTTCTCTATGATTTAATTTCTCGGCGCTAGAGTCAAAAGGCACACTGACCGCCCTCAAAATAAGGCCTTCTAATTCTACTGCCACCTCCACATTTATGTCAACAGTTTTTCCCAGAGCAGAGGAGTGTTATTTTTGCATAATGAAGAAAGGGCTCTGGTTTTAAAGAGATAGGATAAACAGTAACTCAGTAATTTAAACCTTATCATGAGACTTATGGACACAGCAACAGTGCAGTCTGCACGTTGTTATGTTACGCCTTAATATTCCACTGTAAACATTGTTTTGTTTTCTTCCACCAGAGTCTTTCTATCTATGCTATTTAAAACATAAAATGACATCTCATGCAAACAACAGTATGATATATTTTATTAGCCAGTTTGTGTTTGCTTGGCCCATGATTCTTCTCTAAACATAACTGCCTTTTGTACCGTTGTTTTCTATTGAGGACTCTGACTCAGTGTTTTCTTTACATGTGTTTGTTATGGAAATGGTGGAGACAGGACCTGACTTATTTCTGTTTGCAGGATGTAGTGAACACACACAGTGGCCTAGCTTTTCTTAAAGAGGCACCAGACTTTCACTTCAGATATATCACCACAGTAAGATCAAATAGTCTTACTTTTTCAAATACTTTTTACATTTATTTCAGTTAAATAAAAGCTTGATTTCTTTTCCTTAGGTAATACAAAGGATATTTTATAATGTGAACCGGTCATGGACTGGAAAAATCACAGGTTATGAACTCAGAAAAAGTAATTTTCTGCAGGTGATTTTTTTGTTTACTTAATATTAATTCTAATCCCAACAAAATGTCTGACTACATATTTAAACCAACAATTATTGCATTTTTTTGGCAGAATGTGGCTTTGCTGGAACAGGAAGAAGATGTAAACCAGCTAACGGACTACTTTTCCTATGAGCACTTTTATGTCATTTACTGCAAGTTTTGGGAGCTGGACACAGATCACGATCTCTATATAGACAAAAAAGACTTGGCACGACATAATGACCAAGGTATTCAAACATAAGTATAACCACAGGCATAACATTTTGCTGCTCATATTTAAAAAAGCATGTTAACTTTGAATTAAGCTTGAGAAATATTACGTCTATGAAATGATTTAAATTATATTATATCTTTACTACTACACAAACTGTGACACTAACTCATTGACTTAAGTGTAGAAAATAAGGGATCGGGAAAGGAGTTAATATGCTGTTATAATTGTTAAGTTTATCATTTCTATTTTGCAGCTATTTCTCGTAAAATGATTGAGAGAATATTTTCAGGGACAGTAACAAGGTAAGATTTATTGGTTTACATAAATTGACCTAAATTGGTTTCATTGGATTCTAAATTATTTAAAGGTGCACTGTGTAACTTTTCTGGCCGAGGGTCCATCAAATACCTTTCTCCATGGAGGTGTTAGTGCTTTCTCTAGAATGTTTCACAATGTGGCTTTAAACCTTTCTATCCTCATTGAGACCAAACTGGACCAAGTTTCAGGTCAGATCTGTGGAGAGGAAACCGAGCTCACAGTCAGTATGGCTAATTTTCTAGGTATTTTGAGCTATAAAAGCAAATGTAATTGTTTGTTATACTGTGGAACATGCCAGACAGAGCAATGACATCTCCATAGAAACAAGCAGGTGACGGATCCTCAACCAAAAAGTTACACAGTGCACATTTAAGAAACAACGCATTTGTTTTATTCAGAGACAGACAGGTGTACAAGGAGAGACGACTAAGCTACGCAGATTTTGTTTGGTTTCTGATCTCTGAGGAAGACAAAAAGACAGAAACAAGGTATTACTCTAGACTTGACTGTTAAAGACGATGTTGCCTCATTTCTCACACTCTCTTCTCTCCAGTATAGAGTACTGGTTCCGCTGCATGGACCTGGATGGTGATGGAGTGCTCAGTATGTATGAGCTGGAGTATTTCTATGATGAACAGTGTCAGAAACTGGAAGCCATGGCTATTGAGCCACTTCCCTTTGAAGACTGCCTCTGCCAAATGCTCGACCTTGTCAAGCCTGAGGTCAAAGGTCAGAACCCATTTTTGTTCAAACTACAGGCTCCACTTTTTTTTTCTTTGGCCCACACAGGAACCTCCTTAACAAATTCCCGTAACACTTAGCCGGAGCACTCACACTCACAAGTCTAAAGTGAGGTACACGTGCTTAGAATTCAAAGCTGTAAGAATGTGACCCCCAGTCGCCCTGGTGGCCCGCTGTACCCATGTGTACTGTAACATGTAACAGAAGACAAGGCTGCTTATCCAATATGATAGGACATGTGCTCATGTGCAGTATGTTATTCTAACATGTTTGTATTTATTCAGAAAAGATCACGCTGCGAGATCTGAAGAGGTGCAAGTTGGCACACATATTTTTTGACACATTCTTCAATATTGAGAAGTACTTGGAACATGAACAAAAGGACCCATTCTCTGTTATACGGGTTCGTAACAAATCAATTACCTTTTTTAATGATACGCACGTTTTTTTATGCTGTATGCTACTGTTTTGAAGGAGGTGGAGTCTGATGGCCAGGAGATGTCTGACTGGGAAAAATATGCAGCAGAGGAGTATGATATTTTGGTTGCTGAAGAAGCGGCCAACGAGCAGTGCAATGATGTGTAAGTTTTGTTATCAAATTCGCAAATGCAAACGATAATCCATCAAATTTATAAAGAAATCCTCATGTCTATTTATTGGAGTAGGGAGGCTGGGTTTCTGTAGGAGTCAGTGAGATGATAGATAGATGAGGCTGTTGACAGGTATGTTGTGTGACGATTTTAGGAACACGACTGACTTCTAAAGGAAAAACTCTTAACCAGAGCAGGTAAGGAAGGCACTCAGGGAAGCAGCCGGAATTAAATCTGATCCTTCTTTCTTCTGGGAATGTCTAGTCCTAAATCCACTCAGGGTTCCTCTCAATCCCTAAGATTAATGTTGATGTCTAAATCATCTTTGGTGTCACATATTTAATCTTTGCTTACAATTTAGTTTTCATGTTTTTTAAAGAGTGGGTGTTATACAGAATAAACTTTTTGAAAATATGGTAACATATCATGGTAGTTATAGCTTCATTTCAGATAATATTTCAGCATTATATAGGACAATATTAATTAATACAGATAGGGGGCGGGTAACAATAATATTGTTAAAATACAAAATTATGTAGTAATACAGTGCGTTTTTAGGGTTTAGTCACTAATTGAAAATACCATGTAATTTATGAATTTACCTTTTGGATATTTTATGGTAAAGTATAATGTAATAAATCTGGCCTCTGCCCCTCATTTGGGAGTATGACAGCTTCACTTGGTCTACAACATGAAAATTACTAATAATCTAGCAATGTATCTCAGGACTACATGGGTACTATTCAAATGCTCCTTACAGTTGGCAGTACAAGCCTGTCCAAGATCTACCAATGTCTAAGATCATGCTCCGACGCAGCAATTTTCCATAAATGTATAAAAGCATGATATAAAACGATACACTACAACTTGATAAATCTGATGTGATAGTTTCATTAGCTGATTAATAGCACTCTAAAGATGGGATGACTTAGCACAGGGACACATATAGCCATTAAAAAAATAAAGGATAACACAGTGATCTAAATGTTGTGCGTTAGCAAGCAATTAATACCCCATATAAGTGTAATACCCACTCTTTAAACTTTGGAAATAGGGTGTTTTGCTCCTCCATTGTTGGTCCCCTTATGTGGTGCCCCTCTGTTTCTCTCCTGGGTTGATAAGCACTTGCTCTGTGTACTTACATGAGTCTCCTTGTTTCTGTCTAGATACGACAATCCTTTGCTCATCTCCAGTGAGCTGGGCTTCACAAAGAGACACTTCTTTGAGATTCCCAGTCCTCATGGTGATCTGGATGACTATGAATACGATGACGACTTCGACCAGCAATGCAGTAGTATTTTTCCATAATTAAACTGGGCAAAATGAACACTTGTCAAAATAAAGACATACAAGGTCAAAATCTGTACAAACACATGGTTAAAGCAACACATGATTTTTAACACTTCTGCTGACAGTGGATAATACACAGATGCTTTGTATTTCATTGTTTCAAGTCTTGCTCACTACAGTTTGGCTTTCACCTAATTTTAGATGAGTTTGTGCCACAGGTGAATTACACTGACATAAGCTAAGACCTATTGTTACACAGTAGTTGTTTTTTTTATTATTTTATTTTAGACCCAAAATATGGCACACATAATAGTTGGGGTAAATGGCCGTCATTGGTGAATAACACATTCCAATGATCAGTAATCCGCAAATTAGTCAAAGAACACTTTATATTGTACATAGTACATATTTATTTTGTCATACAAGTGTGTCAATTGTTTTTTTATTGTAAAACAACTATACTTGTAAATAGTGAGTGTGTAGTGTTAACTTTTCTATAAAGTACTTTGTACTTTCAAGAACAAAAGAAACAAAGTTGAAAACAATTTCATTGGTTTAAAAAAAATAAAGTTGTGTTAATTATGGAATTTCACTGGTCACTGGTTTTAATCTGGAAAGGTGAAAAGTTTTAAGTGGAAAAGCAAAAATATAGTGTGAATTAAAAAAATACACAAACACAATTTGGCATAAAGCTCAATTTAATTCTGGTAATGCATGATATTAAAGTGTCAGGCAGGAAACTTAGGCTTGTGCAATTAATAATGCTACAAAGACAGTGATCAATGTAGAAGCATTAGAATAGAAATATAAATACAAAGGAGAGAATGAGTTTGAAAAAGTGCCATGAGGTTTTTTTTTTAAACTAGTCAGTTCTGTATGTATTTGTGCACCCTTCATTAAAACTTCCCTCTTTTCTTTAAAATTTGCCCAGGTTTTGGCACTTTACATTTAAGGATGTTGCATACCATGTGGCAGTACCCCTCACATACAACACTGGACTACATGTATAATCAAAATGTGCCCATATAACTGCTGGCTTCAAATAGCTCCATGTTCTATCAATGAAGGATTTAAAAAGGAATCCAAAACAGTATTTTCCATGAACAAGTGACATAAAACACCATGTTTCCCCTATAAAAATAATATTCTTTTACAAACACAATGACCTGTAGCATCTTACAAAAATCTCACTTAAAAAACCTGTTATAAGGTGCAAAATAAAAACAATTAAAATAGTCCAATCTCAAAAATACCAAAATGTTAGAGTTCCACATCCACGGTTTCCTCTTGGGTCTCGGGGTCAGTGCTGAGCACAGGCGTGTCAAAGATCAGTCGTCTCACTGGATCCACAGACACAAAGGAACAATCCATGTCTGCAACAGGAGTGCTGAGGAAAGAAGAGCTGAAAGTCATGCAGATTTCATTTTAATTTATTTTTTTATTGTAAAATGTTTCTTACCTTGGACTAAATCTGAGTCTTTGAGCTTTACTAGGTGTTTTACTAATGTCATTTGAATTGATGGGGCATGTAGACTTTTTTCCTATAAAGGAAATTTAATACATAAAGTTATGGTCATCTTAACATAACTGTGCATTTACCTTCTAGTTTAGATTTAGCACCGCTTGAGCGTGGTTGCACTCTCCTGTCAGAGCTAGCATGGGACAAGGCATCCTCCCCTTCTACTGCTGCCAATAGTGATGTGCGGTAGTGTCCCAGCGGCTGCCAGCACTCCTCCCTGAGGTCAGTAATGTGCTCAGCTGTGTGCTTCTGCAGGTAACACAACCTGTAGCAACAAGAACAAACTCAGTAGAAAGCCTGCAGCATTTTCTCAGATGCACTGTATTCCACACACTTACATCGTCTTTTTGTCAGGTTTGAGCAGTTTACAGGAGAATTCACTGAGAATGGTCAGGTAGGAGAGATTCAGTGGTGTTTGTGTATCTGGGATCTGCTTGAACCCTTGAAACACAAAGTCTATTCCACTCCTGCACATATAATGAAAGTCTGTTTTATTTTTTATATAAAGGGTGCATTGTGTAACCTTTCCAGTGGAGGCCCTCTCAATTTTTTTCTCCATGGATATGTTATTGCTTTGTTTCACCATATGGCATTAAACCTTTCTATCTTCAAGAACACTAAACCAAGTCACAGGACAGATCAGTGGAAAGGTAACTCCCCTCACAATCAGAATGGATGTTTTCCTAAGTATATTTGAGCTATAAAACAACCTGTAAAATGATAACTGTAAGGTAGAGCTGTTTAATGTCATACTGTGGAACATTCCAGGCAGAGCAATGACATGTCCATAAAAATCTAAAAGTTATATAATGCATCTTTAAGGTTACACATGGGGAAGAATAAATGACATTTACGAGGACCTGTGAATCATGACGACACATTCACGAAACTTCATTAGGTCCCCAAAGGTCATGGCGAAGCGGCGGGCCAGCTCTTTTATACTGGTGAAAGTTTGGACCCCAGGGTGTAGCCTGCCTCCACTCTCCTGCTCATGCTTTAAACGCACAAACAGCTGAGAAACACATAAGACATGATGTGAGCGTATCTTCACTGACTCCAGTCTTTAGTTCTGTGTGTGGAACTGTACCGTCTGCAGAGACAGGACCAGTGTCCGAGTGCTCTCAGTCTTATCAGTTTGTCTCGTTCTGCACAGTGTCTCCTTGATGATGTCTCCAAAGTCATTATAAAACTGCAGATAAAAGTTTGATTTTTTCAGCAATCAAAAGAGCATGGCTATATACAGATACTTTTTACATTTTCAAAATCCAAGATACTTTAGACACATATAACTATATACTGGAATTGTACATATAGTCGTCTATACTCTGTGTGAACTGTAATTTCTCCAACTTTACATTGCAATGGGGGTCATGTGTTACCTTGACATAGCACATAAAGACCTCTGCAGCCATGCTCATCTCCAGGATCCCATGCACTATGAGTTTGCAGAATGCTGCCAGCAGGTTTCTCCGTTTATGAAGGTCCTCCAGCTTTTCAACTTCACAGTCCTCAGTGTCTGTGGAGCCAGATGGAAGTGATGTATGGGATAGAGGATGTTAAGTGGTCAAAAAGGGAAAGTAAGTAGAGTTATTAATCATGAAAAATCACACAATTGAAATGAAAGAACAAAGGCGTTCTAAAGTCTTTGAGTCACTGTGAGGACAATGGCTTTAGCAGGTGGAAATCAAAGATAACACCAGAGTAGAGTTATGGTTGTGACACCATGTGGCTTCAATCTTACACAAGCCTAATAAAACAGACTCAGAGGTGAGCCAAAGTTAATGGAATTTTCTCACGAAAAGAGATTGCCCTGATTTTATGATTTAACTCAGTACTCCTGCCCTCTGCCTGATCCCTGATCCAGCAGCATATAGGAAACGCTGTCTATAGAACAAAACCAGCCAAATCCAATAAAACCATAGCTTTTTATTACACCGTCAGAAACCAGTGATTCTATTCTCTATTGCATGTGGACTTTTAAGAGATTTCACCACCACAGATATTGACTGTTTCATTCAGTTGTAAAATGTCAGGTGGTGAGGAGGCATTTTGGTTATTTCTAATTGGGCTATGTGACACAATATAAATGTTGACTGGGTACATTTCTGCTTAGCTTATGCGTCTCATTCACTGTTACCTTGAAAAGAGTTAATCAAGGCAAACAGTGGTCATGTGGCTCTTTTAGGACTGTATTTCAGAAAAAAAGAAGGAAAGGGACTGGGGCTGGTCAGTGCAGACAATTATGCAATTATACTTATTATTTTAATTTGCACTGTCTTGTTTTTCATATTCACTTAAAAACATTATACCAGTCCTGATTATATATGTTCTTGGTGTGATCAAAAATTATAAAGAAGAGCAAAGCAACACTATATACAATAGAAATCAAATCTAAACAAATCCTTACTATACTGAAGCCAATGCTCACCTGTACTTGGACTGTCACTCTCTGGCATAACAAAGATATGGTTGCAAAGAAAGGTCAACAGCGCCCTCTGCAGTTTGGGACTGGGAGTGTAGCGTAAAGGACCACAGCAGGTTGGATCCCATATATTTGTCTGATACGAATGAGCCGTCAGGACGTCACAGATGCCCAGAAAAGCCTGATGTTAAAACACAATCAATGTGTGAAATGATTGTACTACAAAAAGTATTACTAGTACTATTTTGACTACCTGCTGCCTCACTGCATCTTCACTGTGGGAGAGACATCGCTGACTACTTTCACAAAACTGACGCAGATGCAGTCTCTGGGCCAATGCCTTCTCCTACAAGCACATAAAACACTTTTGTTCAAGTTTCACTCAATATGCACTTAGTTGATAATATGGGAATACACTTTATGGAAGAAACTTGCTTTGGAGGTTAGAGTCTCACTGCTTGTATTAAGTGACCAGAGCATAGCGTAACAAAGACACTGCAAAACTTCCAAAAGCACCTGCAATCCAAAATAAAATACATAAGATACATTACTAATGTTCACATACGCTGTGTGATGTTATGCAATATTACCTGACGTGGCAGTCCTGTCTGATCAATAGACATAAGAGGTAACAGGAGCGCAAACAGATTCCAGTTGGACAAGTCATGGCAACTGTAGAAGAAGGACAATCAACCATCAATAAATTATAGAACAAATAAAGCGTAAGGACAACCATACTACATGTACTCTTACTTGTGAAAAGCTCTGACTCTCTTAATAGCGGATAAGAGTTCTTCAATTTTTTCAGGATCTGCTGTGAAAGTGCCCTCCTTAAACAAAAAGATACAAGTCATCAATATCCCATAAAATAATAATTTCTGAAACTGGGAATGTCTTATACCTTTACTGCATCTTCAAGTAGTAACTTTAGTTGGTTCACCCAGTTTTGGACCATGGCATCTCTGGCGGTTTGGGCAGTAGAGCACCAGGATGTCTCGTCTTCACACAGATTGAGGTAGGAGCGAGATGCAGCTTCCAGAACATCAGCACCACAATGTACCTCTAAAACAGCTCTCATTGCTGCTAACAGGTCTGACAGCAACTGAGACAAAATGCAAAATGGAGAAATATTAGGAGTGTAGTAAAAAATAAACCCTTGACTGATTTGTTGAGTTGAGAAATTTGAAACCTGATCTTTTTCAGCCAATGGAAAGTCAGCAAGAAAGAATTGAGGAATCTTCAGAAGTAATGCAACAACATCTTCGCGTTGTAAAAACTGTGTGAAAAGATTGGAAAACCATGAATTATCATTTTAAGTGCCATATATAATAAAACAAATCAAATAACTACCTTTTTGAGTAACTTGGGAAGCACCTCAAGAAAATGTTCAGTGAGTTTGGTACAGTCATCCACTTGTGTCCTCTTTTCTTTGACACTTGCCATCTGTTAAAATTAAACATGTTAATGGTATGACTGTAATTTCATTTTAGTGCCACATTTTCTCAGAACAATGGCACACCTTCTTGACTCCACTCCTTCCTACTAGTCCCGGGCCCTCTGATGCCTGACGCACTGAAGCCACCAGGATCTCTACCAGGATAGTTTCCTCTTCATTCTTTAGTCCTAGAAAATACAACATGGAAGGTAGCTGAATGGTTAGTGCTACTGTCTGTGTCATTTTAACAAGATTAAAAGCCAACACTCAACTTTAACATCTATGTTTATCATCTACACTGAAAAAAATAAAGTCATCTGAATCTGAATCCAGTGGATAAATGTGAGAATGCTGTTGAGTTTCCTATTAGTTCATATTGTAAAAGTTTTTTAAACATTTAAACTGAGTAATGCTGCTACCTGGACATAAGGATGGTTCTTGCAGTAGTATGGAAGTGATTGTGGGCCAGTCCTTCAACAGAGCACTGGAACAATCCCAAAGACTGTCCACGAGGTAAGGAACATGCTGGTGCAGCTGTGAAGTTCAGAAATGATCACCATACAATGTGTTCAATCCACTTTAAATAATGGTCACTTCATGTTTAATGTACCCACAGTATACCTTAGACTCCCGATAAAAGTCAAGTAGTGCTTTTAATTTTACAAATATTTCTTTGTGAGATTCCTCTGCATTTGTCCCATCCTGAGTGTTTGATGAGGTGTTTAGAAGCCTTAAAAATCAAAACAAATATATTGTTTGTTTAAATATTCATTTGGTTTTATGTTGGTTGTGCAAATGTTTACCTTAAAAACAGAAGCTCTCCTGCAGCAGCAGCTAGGGGGCGCTGTGAAGAGAAAACAAACTGGAACAGCTGCCTGTATTCACTTGGACTGAGCACACCCCCTGATGTACTATGGAAAAAAGTTTCAATTAAACAAGTGTAAAACCAAAAGAACAACCTGACTTTGTGATCTTACTTGGACATGAGAATCAGTAATTTCATACTCTGCAGTGCCACTTCATTGTCCTTATCCAGAGTCAAGGAGATCATCCGCTCCTAAAGCAAATATTTTATTTAAAAACAAATAAATATATATAGATACACATTTCAGTGTTTTTTTTGGTTT
>KN502317.1:16663-34131 GCA_000787155.1 Scartelaos histophorus | reverse complement strand
TGGGCTTATAGAGAACACTATGGGCTTTTAGAGAACACTATGGGTTATAGAGAACACTACTGACTTTTGCTGACTTTGATATGCCGTATGATTGTGACAGCAGTTTGAGTAGTTTTACATTCGTGTGTCTGTCCCACATTAGCAGATCCTTCTTCAGCCCACCACAGGGTCTCTGGTCTGATAGTAGATGACTGAGCCTCTGCATAATGTGCTGTACCTGTGAATGAGGAGCGCTGTAGCGCCTCAGCACAGCGGGCACTGCTGTGTGGGCTCATTGTGAAGAGCAGTGAGGTGTTTGATGTAAAACATGAACTGTTTTGCACATTGTCTCATCCCTCTGGTCTCCTGAGCCTCTTGAGTGGCCCTACCTGCTGTTCTTGTCTAGACTGTTGCCAACAGTGACATCTGCTAAAGATGAACGCTTGGGCAAAATCTGAATGTCAATATCGTGTTTGTGGACAGACAAAATGAGCCAGTGCAGTGTCAGTACGTGGCAATCATCCTTCAAATGAAAGGTTAGTGTGGCACTTTGTGTGGGGAGAAATGAGAGTGTTTAATCAGACAGCAGGGGACACATCTGTCACCAGTAAAGCTGTAGTTACAGCCAAGACTAGCACACACTGATCAGTGCAAATCATGTACTGCTCCTGCAGCTCTGTACTGACCATGTACTGCTCCTCCTGTGAGCTCTACAGGACTCTATGTAAAAGGCCACCATCTTGTGAGTGTCCAGGGCCCTGATCGTGGCTGCTTCACTCCTTAATACCAGGATTTCATTTAAATAAAGCCTGGCCTGTTGTGGATGTAAGAGCTTAAGAGGCTCACCACATTCAGAATTCAGTAGATTTTTAGACTTGACTTTTTTACATGCATATGTCAGTTTCCTCTGGGACGGAAGTTGCTCTGGTCCTGGCTCATGTTGTTAACAGGTTGTTAACAGTAAAAATAAGTATACTCTGCCACAGAATTAGCCCTCAGCGGTCCACTGTTGCTGCCCTGTGCTTCCTGTGTTGTGTGTTTTGGCCTGACCAAACTCTTGTAAAAGTGTAAGTTCAGACCTTAGACTTCGCCCTATTCAAGGGCCTTAACCTTAAGATTACATCTACAGAGGGCTTGAAAACGGTCAGAGCTGGAAAAGTAATTGCAAAGCTAAGGTTAGTAATTTTGTGGTATTAAATTGCCTGTCAGTGCTAAATGAAGTAGGGCTAGTGCAGTGCCAAAAGCCATACGCACAGGCTATGTGCAGAGCGGTGTAGCCTTACCCCGAGTAGCTAGCATTTTCCCCCACCACATCATTTTATCATTCAGCCGAGCTCGTGCTGTTGTTTTAAGAGATTTAAGTCTCATTACCCCAACCTAGGTCCTCCGTGATTTATTCTGTTATTACTGCCCTGGTTCTCACAATAGAAATGATGCATGGATCACATTTGTACCAGAAGACAAATGCTTCTTTTCGCCAAAGAGAGACGTTGGAGCTAGTTAAAGGGAGCCTCATTAAGCTCTCGTTATTGGATAAGTGGTGCTCATTTTCACTGGGAGATTTCAGGCCTGACTAACTGGTCTCTCTCTACCTCTGCAGATTACGGTGGGGCCATAGACGCGCCGGTAATTCGCTCTCTGTACATTTATTTCCACTGTCCGGCCCTGCGTCATTGACCTTCAGTTCTTGCTGAGTCTAACACCTGCTGACCCCAGTCCTAAATTTGTCATAGAGATAAATACAGCTCCCCACACCACCGGACCACGGATAGTTTCATGTCTTTAAGGGGCTGGATACTATGCGGGTGACATTTCATTCTATTTAGTTTATATAGGAGACAGTTGTGCAAGGGAAAATTAAATGAAAGGTGGTGTACTATACTTTAAATTAATCTACCATAGAAGAAACTAGCATAAATTTGAGCTGATATAACAAACATAAGTAACAATAAGAGCTGTAATGTACTTTTTAAATAATAAAAGTAAAGTAAATCAAGTTATCACAATGATTTTAAAAGGAGGTGAAAAAAATTATGATCTTAAGCGTAAAAAAATCGATGGTAAAATTCTGAAAAACAAAATTAATAAAATACACCAAATTTACTAGCTGCCGGTATATAATGGAAATAAAAAAAATAAATAATAAAATAAAAGTAAAATAATAATGAATACAATTATGATTATTTAACTTTAAATCTAAAACTTTTATTGTCATGATGAATTTACTTATTTATTTTGTTAATTAGGTTAAACAACAGAAAAAATACCTTAAAAGTAAATAATATATTGTAAGCTATGCCAATATACTTAGTAGCATTATCTGTACATTTGTTGCTTGTTTTTTGTCATGTTTTCTCATTAAATGTATTGGTCATGTACAGGTCACACTATTTACACGATAAACCTTTAATCCTCTGTAATACTGGATACCATCACATCTTAAATGCCTTTGATGATAATGTTATTTCTCGCACCGCACACAAACGCAGCGGGTTCAAATGGTCTGGAAGCCGCACGGAGCAGCTCCCCCGCTGGCTGGAAAGCTATCATTTTCCCGGATTCATAGGTGAAAATTGCCATTGATTCAGCGGATGACACATGCTAAGAGTTTCTTTATTGACGTCCACATTGGCACTTTGAGTATATTGTGCATCTAATTATCATGCCAGGCCCAATGATAAATGTCTGTATTGTGTGAGAGGAAGTCGATGGAGCCAAGTGCATTGTTCTAGAAGGAGATATCGAGCCGCCTGTCACCGCCGCGTGATCCAGGACAGGACAAAGCACCGGGTTTTTGTGGACCATAATTAAACCTGCTGCTGGACTGTGAAATAACTGCGCTCGAGTTTGGTGTTGTTGCTAAAGAAGATGGCATAGATTATCATTACAGCACTGGGGCAACAGCAGCTTTGTCCACTGATCCGATGGCTGGCAGGTGAAAGTCCACTCTCGACTCTCGATTCCAGCTGCCTCAGACGAATACTGTTGTTGTGTCCTTGGGCAATATACTTAACCCGCCTCACCCTCAGTGTTTGCATACACTGGTGTGAACGTGTGTGTGAATGGGTGAGTGGTTCTCTGATGTAAAGCGCTTTGAGTGCCTTGAAAGTGGAAAAGCACTATATAAAAATGTGATAGTTTTGTCATTTTTATCACATATTGAGGTGGCTGTGGAGTTTTGTGATATGACATCACACAGTAGGCTAATCCTCAAGCAGTAGTAGTACTCCTGGCACTGCACTGGCTACTACATTTCATAATGTTTTGAACCTAGGATGCTGGTACCTGACATATATTGAGGAAACATTATAGAGATTCTGTTTGGGTTTATTGAAAACTGGTTTTAATACTAGGATCTGGAAACCAAAATGAAGAGTGTATTCTGCTCTCTGATAGTATAATTGCATTGAGAACCAAAACTAATATGTTTAACCAATATATAAAAAACCATTACAAGGAGAGGCCATACCTTCTTGTCAATGACTGATCTCATTGGATATCAGAATCTAAGCAAGGCCTAGCTTTGTTTGGATGGGAGAGCATTGGGAATACCAGGAGCCACAGTGGGGCAGCAGGGGCTCTAGTGGAAAGTGCCGTCATGTCTTTGGACAAGATACCCACATTACCTTATCTGAATGTGTGAGCGTGAGTGTTGGTAGGAAGAGTTAACGGTGCAGATTGCGTCTACCCCCAGGGCAGCTGTGACTACAACCTCGAAGGATTAAGTGAACAGATATAATGAATGTGCAGCACCTCAAATCAAAACACTAATACAGTAAAAATAATACCAAGGGGCTGTATAGTTGGACTGAAGAAGTATTCCCTCATGCGCTGAGAAGACCACCATGAAACTGCCTGACCTCATGGGGACATGAACCTGCCAGGGCCCACAGCAGGTGCCAGGACCAGACACCTTCTCCAGACCCCCTCCCCTCTGGAGCTGAGGCCCACTCCGAGTGCATTGGAGCTGGATGTTGATGGAGGCGAAATATGAGTCTTTAGTCCATTGGCTTTTCCCACAGCGGCCTGGAGCACCTCTGCACGGCCCTGTTAGCTAACTAGCGGCTCACTTGACTGGGCGTACAGGAAGCCCATTGTCGGAGGGGACAGAATTCAGGGGGGAAGTGGTGTAATCCTGGCTCTGTCCTGGATCAGTCACTTTGGATTTCACACAGGTCCCACTATTAGGGCCCCTGGACAGCCTGTTCCCCTAGAGACAGGAAAACAACTCTTGCTCTGCAGGCATAAGAACTTGTATTTAAGCAGTGGTTTTATTCACATTCAGAATTGGTTCATGTGACATATTACAACATATTAAACTGCCCCTTATTTGGATTGATTAGTTTATTTTGACATAGTTTCAAGAATAATGTTACTGCATCACATATTTATTTATTTGTCACATACTCGCTGTATAGTGTGTAGTGAAATTCTTCTGTACCATTCTTCTGTGTGCCTTTTTTCAAATATTTATTGCACAAAAATTTTCACCCACATGTTTAAACAGAAAAAGACGGTTTCATTCACGATTTCATTTGGAGGACTTCTGTGATGGAATATTTAATACTTTTAACAAAATGCATGTGTTTTTGGCTAATATTTTGGGCTTATCTACATTAAAAAGAAATATTAGTAAGAAGATGGATTATACAAACACAAGGACTTGCTGTTAGTTGTTAGAACATATTATAATTAATTGCTTTGACTGGAATTTGTAACACATTTGACCACATGAATCTCAATACATTCTATATATAATCACAACATCCTTACTTTCTCTTCTCGTAGCATATGGCGTGATTTCAGCAGTCAGCTCAGAATCCTGTTCAGACTAATAACATATGAAATACTCAGTTCTGTGTTCACTTTAGTCTACTTAAAGTTAGCTGGAGATGTGCGGCGCAAACTCCACACTGTGTGATTTGTGCAGCGTGTAACTGGGAAAGGCCAGTGAAGTCATGTCCACTGTGAAACGCGCCATCTTTCATTCAATTAGACTCAGCTTAGCCCACACAAATGACATTGAAATAAATTGATGTAATGACAAGGATTCACGCCTTGCTTCGACGAAAGGTGAAAATCCTCCCCTGCAATCTGAAGCTTTGCACTGGGCATGGCGAGTAATGGGATCTCCGCAGAGTCTTAGGCAAACAAATGCGCTTCCTCTTTGTTTTACATACCAGCATGAGGGTGTGTGGACTTGTCTGAGCCCAGGGAGAGGACTGCAGGGGTTGCTGGTTCAATCTCCACCTATGCTACGAAGAACAGATAATTGCTCCATGGCCAGAAGGCTTTGATTGGCCGACTGGTGAGCGCTGCCCGTCTCTCTGTGGACGCTGCATATGGCTGAGAGGAAGTGGGCGTAGGTCTTTTAACTTGCTCCGATTCTCATTTTCTCCGCGACCTCTTCCATGGGTTACAGTGTCATGAGCATGCCACGCAGTTTGAAGTTAGCCATGGGTATTTCTAGTGCTTAAGAGATTTGAAAATGCAAGTATGGATTTGACCATAAGCGTGATCTGTGTGTCAGGCTGCATGTTCCCAATAGTTTTTGTAAAGCATTCTAAAACTCAGCCTCTCGCTTCAAAAGGAATGAGCTTCTAGGTATAAGCTTGTTACTTTATTGGCCTTTGCGCAAAGTTTCCCCAAACAAATTGGCTGTTTTGTGCTTTGCCTCATAGGGCTGGTATTATTAGTGATTGTAATATTTCGTAGTGCAAGCGAAACAATTTATCAAACACACTCAAAAACTTGTAATGTGTGTAAAGATTTGCACAGCTATTTAATTGTATATCATTCTTTAGTGATGTAATGAATGATTATTTTGCAAATAATAATTATAATAGTATGATAATAAACTTGCAATTAATCTTAACTAATTAATTAGTTGTTTATATGATTTATTTATTTTTTTGTTTTTTTGTTTTTACTCAATTTGACTCAGATGCCCTCAAACTTGAGCGACTAAATAGATTTTCATTTTGTTATTTATTACTTCAGTAATAATAATCACTTGTTTTCAGTCATAAAATGTCTTCTCTCAGCAGATGGTATGTTTTGGTGTCTATGCACAGTTCAGACAATTATTTGAATACCTAATTATTTCAATAAATGATTAGTTGTGAATAATCATTTTCTATTCTTGATACACAAGTTTTGCACAATCTCAAAACAGCAATTTTGACGCAATCCATATTTCAACATACCTACATGCCTACCTTTATTATACTACATTTGTTCATTTATTTTATGCTTAACAGATACAAATATTTAAATAAATAATACGATGGCTTCTCCAGCTATCAACACCCATATTAGCTAAAAACACCACATATTCATTTCAATTTGAGCTTGGTGGTATGAACCCATCAGAGAGAGACAGCCCCATATGTGTTTAGACATTTGGCCTTAACTCGTGAATAGAATTTATTGAATAGAATAATCAGTTATTGAAGGCTCCATTCATCTCTCAGGGTTATCAGCGTTCTCCTCACCAAGGCTGTTTTGGGAAGTTTGCTCTGTAACAATTGTCCCCTTTCACACAGGCCCAGCCCGGTGACGGACAGAGCCTCTCCACACACCACAGGGGGTAGACTGCGGAGCGTGAACTTGAGGCTAAGAGAAGCGCTCTTTAGACCAGCCCTAACCTCCCAGTAACCCCGGTCTCAACCTTCAATCTCCCCATTCATCTGCAAGTTTAGTCCTGCAACAATGAGGAGCCATCCATGGAGAAGATAGGCGTGTATCTAGACCTGTCACCATTACGAACTTTGAAGTGTGATATATTGCTGGAGTAAATATAGATGATGAATGATAATGTTGAAACTACCCAAGAATGGATTTAAAACACAAAAGAACTGTTCTAATTCTACAATATTGTTAAATAAATAATAGAATGAAATACTTTAGCACTTAGTTTGCATCTGTACTGAGTAATAGGAGTTATTAATTCAACCTTTTACCTCTTAAATCTACAATCTTAAATCATCTTGTCTGAAAATAACATTTTCCAGTAGTGCAAAGAAAATGTACACATGATAAATATTGACCTAAAAAAATATTTTTCCAGCTTCCATAGTAATAGTGTCAGTATAGTAATTATCGTGACAGGCCTGGATGTATCTGGGAGAATGATCCATGCACAGGCTGGTGATGGGACGTTTGGGTGTTAATGGGGTCATTCTTTAGTATCACTTTTTCAAAGAGCCTTTCAAAACACTTGTTCTATAATTTGACTATTTTAAACAAGACAAAGAACAAATCAGTGCAAGGGCAGAGTTATATGACCTTAAAGTGATAAATATATTCTAAAGGGAACATTTGTGATAGGGATGACTGATTGAAGTGACAGCTGGCTAGACAAGAATAACCAGATAACCACAATAACTTTTAGCCTAACATTGCTAACTTGTTTTAGGCTATATTATTTATATTTGCACGCTGAAGTGATTTATTGTAATGTTCAAATTTAATATTGGCCAATAATGATTTTCTTTAGTATAAACTGTCCAAACTCAATGGTCATTTTAAAAAAATTTATTAAAACAAAACATATTTTCCTGCAAAAAAAAACAAAACAACGACTTTCACTTATATTCCCCTTACACTTGTATCACGCTAATTCTTTGATATATATACATTCTGTAAAAATAAAAAAGAGTTTCCTTTCTCCAATGAGATCAGCTGTTTATGTTAAAGAGTGGTTCAAGCTGACAGTGCCCTGAGCGTCCCTAATGCCCACACACACGGGTAGAGTTATACGTGGTCCTGTATTTGTCCTTGGTGTGTACATAGTGCTGGTAGATGTTTGCGATGGCGGACTGGCCTCTCAGAGAACAATGTGGGGAATGAAAGAAGGACTCTTCCCCTTTCTCTCCCCTGCCTCCTCGTCCGCTGTGAGTTTACACGACCCCACAGCCCTCTCTTCACAAGCTGTTGAGTTGCGTTCACTGGCCCCTGTTTGCTCGTATAAGGCTCCATTGTTGACCGGGTCACAGCCGATTGATGCCGAGTTCAGGAGTTTACGTAAGAAATTTCGCTCAGCTCCAACACCATGAAAAACTTTTCAACAGAAAGACACACTATTGTATTTAGCTTGGCATTTGTACTTTCCCAAAATATCTATTGTTGAAAGATGTCAGTGACAACTGTAAATCAAGGTGTCATCATCATCAGGCGTGTGTTTGTAGGTAATTTATATCCTCTAAATTGCCTGCACACTCTGTCCTGTCTGTCAGCTTTCTCTCCAATGATTTTGAGTTGTTTACTCAAGCGCATCAACTCACTTTTCACTCTCACTTAAACTGAATGAGCCTCACACATCTACAATATTTCACCAAGCCTGTTTGTCAGTGTTGGATGTGTCCATCACAGTGAGTCCTATTCAAGACAAGACAATAGATTTATTAGGGAGACAGATGAAGTTCATTTCAAATCCCATCATTCTGCTGCATGTGTGAAAGGCAGCGGCTGATGTGCAGATGACAGCTGTCACATCCATCAGCCTCGTCACAAACAGCACAACACCAGATTCATGGCACTAGTTTGTGTAAAGTGCAGCCTGCACCAGGCTCTGTGGAGGAGCATAAAACCCACATTCTGACTGCTGCACTACGATTTATGTTGCCTTGAGACATCATTTGGGCTCAACCCACAGCCAAACATACACTTGGAGAAAGGCTATGGCTTTGAGATGAAATAAACAAATCCCTAATGCCCTATCAAGGTCCTTCCTGTTGGAAACACAAGAACTCCTTTCACTTACCAAAAGGAAAATATATCATCAGATAAATGCTCCCTAGAAATAGGAAGCCAGGGACAGGCTTAACCACTTCTAAGGCCTGCTTCCCCATAGGCCCCTGTTTATGATAAAGAGTAATGAATGGAAAGTGGATTTTATCAGTGAAAGATGGAGGAGTGGTTAGCTTGAGTGATGTGTTTTGTCCCACATGGCACAATCAAGGCCTATTTTTGAAGTATAGTCCCCTGTGTCAGAGTAGGCCAATCTGTGTGGATATTGGCTGTGGGATTTTGCAGCCACTGGTGTACAGTAGAGTATGGAGTCGCGCCATGTATCTGAGATACTATACGAGCACTGTCTACCATGCAAATGGAATAATCACATCTGTTACAATCATTTGAACCCAGACTCGGCTTCACATTTCAAATGTTGGCGATCTCTGCTACCAGCTGTAGGAGCTGTTTGGTGGATTTCTTGATTGAAAATGTTGCACATATCTATAATTGTTTTTTTTTACAGAGCAACTCATTTTTTCATGGCCAATACAATACTGATTGTTCAGAATTCAGAGGAAATGATGGCTGATGACCTCTACAGATATTTTTGGGCCGATATGTAGAGCAGATTGAGGTCATTCTTCCCAAATGATCAAATTCAAATGTAGTACACACTCATCCAGCCTTCAGTTACTACAATCTGTCTAGAGAGCAGAGTGGTCACATATTTGCAGTACCCTACTTTGATTAAAGTGTTGAAACAAAACTTTAGGCATATTTTCATAGATATTTAGGCTGCTGGTTTGGCCAAACAAAATTTTGGTCTCTTCTGGAGATTTATGGCTTATAGCCGATATGCTAAAAGGTCAAATATAGGCCTGATATATCAGCCAACTGATATATAGACCTACCAATACAAATTTGTTTTCTGTGTATCCTTTCTATCCTCTCTAGATACACCTGGTGAGAGGCTACAGTGTGCACAAAAGTAATAGTCATAGACATATTAAATGCACCATCACATGCCCTTGCATTGAGTATTTATCCTTTCCCTCCCTGCAGAACATGGGGGTCTCCTTATTCAAACAGTTCCCATCTGTTTTAATATGTGCTTCTAATGGAGAAAACAATAATAAAAGGTTAGTGTGGATCAATGCTCTGTCTGAAAGATTAATAAAGTATTGTTTGATTCACACAACTTTGGCCCATTTACACCTTCTGCACCACAGCCTTCTTTCATCAGCTCCTAATTGACTGTAGGATTTGGCTGGAGTGTATTATCAATCTCTATCTGTTTCTGCTGGAAGGACATTGATCAATGAAAATAGCTTTCCTTTGTTGACCAGATTGGACACTGTTGCCGGCCACAGCTCGCGCCGCGTAATGGAGCATATGAGAACCCAGCCGCTAGATCAATACGCCATTGAAATAAAAAAGATGAAATTCCGCCTTGCCCGGTGATTACAAGCTCAATGACCGAATTTGTTACATTTGAAAAGTTTGTATTTTTCTTTGAGTTTCGAAGCAAGTCGTAGCGGAAAAAAGCGGCCAAACAACCATCTCGAAGTATTTTCCTTTCCTTCTCAGCCTCCAGCCCATTAAAATTATTCAGAAGTTTTTTTTTTTTTTTACATATCACTACATCAAATACACATAAATTATGAATGTCTGGTATAGCAGTCTTGCGCGCGTAGCCCCCGGGTTCCCTTGAAACTGATTTGGTGTCTATGAACTTTGTTGTTACGAGGGCCGGAGAAAATTGGAGTAATGTGCTCTCATAGTGATTGATCATTCACAAGCCATATCACAGAACAGCCCATAATAAACATCTCCACCTCATGTATTACTTTGAGAATGTGTTACTTTCACTGCTAATGAATTTACAGTCGTGGAGTCACTTTTTATATATATACACGAGACCGACTTTGTCATAAAGAACCAATCCGTTAAGATCCTTCATAGCAGAACTTGCAGAGCGCTGGTTAAAGACATCAGAGGCGTCGCTAGGCTTTCTACGTGATAAATCCAGGCTAGAGGAGGGCACTCGAGTCCACATCCTCTCGTTATTTTTATATGTGATATGAATACACTTTTACAGCACTCATCATTTAACTTAATTACCAGAGATACACAAGCAGTAATTAGACGTGATATATTCAGGCCATGTCACCAGTCTGATCTCCGGGACTATACTTCACAGTGTGGGAAAACGGGTCCAGTAGTTTAAGTATGAGGGATTTATTTTTAAACTGCGGGCGAAATTGCAATCAAATTTAAAATGTTGTTGTGCAAATTGTGCTGGTTTTAGTTTTAGTTTTGTTATTTACCATGCAGTCTTGTATATATAATGCATATATAATCTTAATTAGTTTATGCAGTTAACAGCCAACCTATTTTTTTTTTCCCCTGTATGGAGAGGTAACCTGGTATCCACTTCCAAATAAGAAGTATTCATGGGGCGCTTCTGGCTCCATCGACTCTCTCTGTAACTGCTCCATGCTCATTTTGGTCTTTAGTTTTGTTATTTACCATGCAGTCTTGTATATATAATGTATATATAAGCTTCCTTAGTTTATGCAGTTTACAGCCAACCTATTTTATTTTTTTTTCCTGTATGGAGAGCTAACCTAGTATCCACTTTCAATTAAGAAGTATTCATGGGGCGCTTCTGGCTCCATCGACTGTCAACTCTTTCTGTAACTGCTCATTTTGGTCTTAAACATTCCTATTAACCTACTCTACTCTTTGTAAATGAATTCATATTCCTAACATCAACCTGGCTCCAAATTCGCTCCTATAACCTATGAGGTTGCTTTGAAGCTGAACGCTATAGCTGACGTCACTCTCCCTTAATCCACTTCTTTATACACTCGATGCTTCCAAAGTCTATTCCCAACTATGTCATTTTCATATAACTATAATAAAATATATCATGCAATTCAATCTCACGTAGTATTTACTGGCAGTAAAGCTTGACTTGTCCATTTGTCATATGTAGTGTTCTTAAGTGTCCTGCAGAGTCTGCCTGGTTTCCGGAATGTGCTTCATCCCCTTCAGTCCAGCTGTTTGTGAATGGGATGATTTGGTTCTGGCTCTGGCCCTTCGGTTCCTCCTCCTTTACAACACTGGGCTACTGCAGAGACTTAGCTTCTCTTGATCTCCGGAACATTGGGCTGAAAACACATGTGTCCTAAAGCTCGCGCAGTGCCCTCCATGCTGTCTGTTTACGCTTCACATAAAAGTGGAACAGTCCAGTTTTGACAAGAGATTTAAATGTGTTCTTAGTCTTTTGATATATATTTTTGTTTGTTTTAGTTGAGATTTAGTTAAACACGCATGGTGTAACTTTTCTGGTCGTCAAATGCCTTTCTCCTTGGAGATGTTATTGCTTTGTCTGGAATCTTTCACAGTATGGCATTAAACCTTTCTATCATCACGGTGACAAGACCAGATCAAGTTGCAGGTCCGATTTGCAGAGCTGTTTAATTTCATACTGTGTCATACATATCCATAGAAACAAGCAAGGTGACAGAACTCCTACCAAAAAGTTCCAAACATTTATTTTGTTGTCTTGTTTTTGCCTTGCTTATTTAGCAGACTAAATCCATAATAGCTCATAAGATCAAAGTAAAACTGCTATGTGCATCTGTAGTCCGTGAACCAGGGAGTGTGTTAACTTTAGTTGTTGAAAATGCCGCACTAATTTAGTCAACTAAAGCCATAATAGCTGTTAAGGTCAAAGTAAGACCTCTAAGTGCTAATTATAACGGGCTGTTATAGTCTGCGAACCAGGAAGTGATTTATGCTCACTGTTCTTGTTGAAAATGTCATGCTCGACTAAATCCAGAATAGCTACGTCAAAATAACACTGTGTGCATCTTATTACAATATGTTTTTATAGTCTATGAACCAGGAACTAAGGCTGTTGTGCTGTTAGCATAGCACTTGCTGTTAGTTGAAGACTCTGGACGACTCTGAAATTAGGATGCTTGGAAGTTATTCTCGGAAAGAATGACTGGACCGCTGCAAAAATATTTATGATTTTAAGACTTTAAGAACAAACTATGCCAACGTAAGCCCTAAGATCTAAGAATTTAAGATGCTATTGTTAATTCAAAGTAATGGACTTGTTTGGTTGGACTATTTAATTTTAGTCAGGGGCCCTTCTTAACCACACTTGTCACCACATTAGCTCCTCACGCATTGTTTCCCCTCTCAGACTTGAACGCAGTCCAAGGCCATCTGACAATCTGTTTTCACTCATGACCTTATTTATAACTTATTTACTGCTCTGACACGTCCCCGGAGTCTCCCTAAACATGTTCCCATGCTCGGAGAGGGTGCCTGACTCATGGCCCCCTCTTTTCCCTCCCCTCCTCTCCCTTTTTCTCTCCCCTCTTTCCAAACTTAACCAGCTGCACATCAAAAGGAATATGATTTATTAGGGGTGCAACTGCCGAGAAGGACTTTGAACGACCATCGACTTGTTTATTCGAGAGTTAGCATTCTCGGGCCTGTCCATATATTTTTTCTGTTTGCGCTTTTCATGTGGTTCTGCTGGGATACAGGCGCTGGGTGCATGGTTGTGGTATACCTACAGTAAAATTATCGGCGAGGCTAATGCGAAGATATTTGGGTTAGAGCCATAGCGGTAGTGACTTGGTTCAGCTGAGTTCACTGTAAAACAAGAGGCTTTACATGTGTTAAAATGGATTCAGCACAGAAGATCAATCATGGTTTTGCAGTTTTGACAGCTTTTAATTTTTTCCCTTTGCCTTGAAACAAATGTGGCATTGTCTTTGCCTGGAATGGCATTTAACTAATCGATCTTGGATTTATTATTTTACAGGTGTTGCCGCAAAATACCTTAAATTCATGCATTCTTTCTGACTGGACCTGTCATTTTGCTGGAATCATCTTTTCTCCAGAAAACGTGATATGTTTAATGCCATACTGCGGAACATTCCAAGTAACATAATAATCTTTAAGCAGGTGATGGACCTCACGAAAAAAAAAAAAAAAAGTTGCAAAGATGAAAATATGCCATACTGCGGAACATTCCAAGTAACATAATAATCTTTAAGCAGGTGATGGACCTCACGAAAAAAAAAAAAAGTTGCAAAGATGAAAATTACGGATGAAAACGGATGAAAATGAGCTTTATAGCTAAAATCTGGCATATTTAAATTTTTTTATACTTATGTTCATTAATATGCATTGTCCCTATCAAATAAATACATAAATAAATACACAAATAAATAAATAATAAGAGCACTATTAATATTTTTAAATGTATGGTATGCAACTTCTTGGTCAAAAATGTAAGGCATGTATTTATTGCACTGAAAAACTGAGTATGTTTTTACTCTTAGCGGGCTTGCATCTCCACAAACCTGACTCTTACTTGTCCTCCTGCTGTAAATTGTTGTTGCTTTCTCTGTAAACTTGGTCGTATCTTATATTTTCCTCACTAAGCATACATTTCCCTCTTCGTGGAGAGTGTTCCAAAGTCTCGTATTAACTTTCTATTTCCGTAAAATCATACAGTTGACTTTCCACCTCCATAAAGTTGCACAGTATCACTTTAAGTCAGCGTATTGTGTTTTGTAGTGTAACTTGAAGGCATTACATAACTCACGTCCTTTCACAGTGTGGTTAGCTGATGTACAGGGGGAGTTTCCGTTCAGAGTTCAGACTTCATGGACTCCAAAAGCTGCCCGCACCCTGGCCCTGTGAACGGGGTCTCTCTCTCTCTCTTTTACCCCCTCTCTCTCTTTCCTTCTCTCTCCATGTGTGTAAATGGAAAACATGTGGCCGGGCCGGTCATTTGTAAACGTTCGGGGGGAGAGAGTGAAGGCGGCCACGGGACGGCTCATCAGGAACACTCATTCAGGAAGATGGATGTGGCCAAACACAGATTTGTCCGTAAAAAGTTGCCGAGTGGATCAGCATCATTAGGCATGAGGAATAGGTGGAGCCCGCTGAGAAGTGAATGCAGCAAACAGATGTTGCAGATTTGCAGCGGCATCTTTCATCCCCACCACCGCCATTAATAAAGTTGAAGGTGATCCTCGCGTTTTCATCTAATAAGACCAAATAAAGTATGGAGGGGCTGGCAGGAAATCGCTGAATAAACTGAATATTGCCATGGCTTTTTAAACAAGGACTCGAGGTGCTCTGTCTGTTTTAAATGAGACGCGCTGGTTATGCTGCACAGTCAAAGTGTGACTGTCAGCACAAGTATAAAGTCCTCACAGCGGGTTCATGTGAATTATCGTTTATTTCACACAAATGATACGCTACAAATAAGCTTCATAAACAACAACAGAAGAGCTCAATGCAGAGAATATGTGCAGCTTTTTGTCTGAACCAATAACAAAAAAGTGTCTAAAACTTGGTGTCTTGCAGGAATCTTTTTGTACTGCATCATTGTCCACATGTAAAGGCATTAATATGTTTGTCAGCACAAGTATAAAGTAATCACAGCGAGTTCTTGTGAATTATCGCTTTCTTCACATGACTGATACGCCCTAAACAAGCTTCATAAACAGCAACAAAAGAGCTCAGTGTAGAGAAAAGGGGCAGGTTTTTCCTCTGAACAAAACAAGTACAGCTATATTGTTCAAAAATGGGTCTCAGATTTGGTACAGAATGTCCTGCGGCGTATATGATGTACTACACGATTGACCACATTTTAATAGCATTTCGTGATGGTTTATAATAACATTTTAATAAGTAGTAAGTTCAAATAATAGTAAATTATCAGTGTTTTTGTTGCACTGTGTAATTTCATGTGGGGTGCTTGTTTTCATGAAATAGTATTATGTCTTTGTCTTGATTATTTTAACAATATAGAGATCAGTATTTATTCCATTGTATTACAGGCCTGGTGGTAATAAAGTTAAACTCACTGTGTAATATTTGAGGAAAAGCATCACATCTCCATGGAGACAAACAGGTGGCAAAAACTTCCCCAGAAATGTGACTTAGTGCCCCTTAAAGTATTTTTCTTGTTGCGAGTTTCATTTTTAATACGAATACAATAAAGAGCAGCTCTTGACACCACTAGATCTCAGAGCTGATAGAAGATGGCCGCCACTCTTGTTGTTGCGGGGTATTTTGAAGCTGTCAATCTCCCGCTGTATCCACGGCGAGGAGAGGCTGGGGCTGGTGCCATGGCCATGTCAGGTGACAGAGGCTCATGTCGCAGCAGCTTGGCCCTGTTGTAGAGCGCCTCCATCTTTGTCAGCCCTGTCTCATCTTATAAACACAAGCTTTACCATGAATAATGCCTGAGGTCCAGAGAATCCCAACACCTATAAATCTTAATAGAGCCTCCCAGATACCGATGGGCTGCCCCGAGCGTCGCACCTCCCCAGACGAGTCCCCAATTTTCTCTCCCCAAAGAAATCCTAACTGGAATTGGCCATGCTATCATTTACCTACGCACAGGATTACATGCATATAGCTCATGCAAATCAATACAAACACGTCAAGACTGCTTAGCCTCCCGCGTACGGCTAAATGCAATTTATCACTCAGGGAGTCGGAGCAGGGGAATGGGCTAACAAATAGCAGTCTGATCATTTGCGTTGGTCCTGTTGTCACGTCTTTGAAGAGTCCATTTTTCATTTTTGGTACAGTAAATTGCATTGGCGCTGTGTTTATTTCACAGGGACTCTCAGATTTGCTGTTTATTGCATTTAGTGTGGAAACCATGTGTCTTGTGTAAACTTGTTTATTGTGATCTGCACGTAGCTTTATAGACCGGGTTGTCATACAGTAGGGATAGTGCCTTTAATGAAACGCATTTGTGTCAATGTGCAGCGTATTATGTGAAGACTTCTCCTCCAACTGCCCAGGTTTATATTTGCAATTGGCATTTATATCATTCAAAATTATTTGCTAACTCCCTGTAACTCTTTGTATAGTGGCAAGTGGCTATTTTCCAGCTCCAAATAGGCTAATCCTGCAGTCAAATGCTGCTTCGTTGTGTGCTTACTGATGGTGTAGAGGTTTAAGGCACAATTTGGTTGTTAGGATCTTGGATTTTGTCTCCCAGCCTCAAACAAATGTCTTTCCCCATGTCATGCCACACCTGCCCTTGAGCTAGAAAACTAAAAATAACCCCCAAAAAACCCAACAAAAAACAATGAAAAGTAGAAGTAAAAAAAAAATACTGCTGAAATGTGGATTACAGATGCATTAAAGGGAATTATCCAATGGTTCTAGTGAAGGTATATGGAGCACTTCCTGTATTACCACACGATGGAGCAAAGTGTTTTCTGTTTGAGAGAAGAACTCAGCCTAAATATACAGGTTTTGTGTGTTAAACATCTCAACACAACTACAACAACAGTGTAACGGTGTAAAACGGGCCCTTTAACTCTACACAGAAAATGTCTCTGGACAGGAATGGACTGTCTTTTTGAGAGATGAAGGTACCAAACCACTTTCTAAATACATGATCCATCATTTCAAATTGATAAAACTTCACATTTTCTCCAGGAGTACTTTGAATGTAAATCAACTGTTTATACTTCAAATTTCCAACAGTGCAAGTCAGACCAGACGAGGTATTCTGCAAGTGTAGTCCCATAACTCTCCAGTCTGTGCCCATCACTCACCATCTAACTCACACTCTCCAACGATCCCTTGGAATTCTATTAACAGACTTTGAAGTGAAGGCAAATCTCCCTCTAAATGAACTGATCTCATGTATATAGTTTCGAGCAGGGGGCACAGTTATCAGG